>CAUYUJ010014948.1:381436-488936 GCA_963575745.1 Prorocentrum cordatum | reverse complement strand
GAGAGGGGGAGAGGAGGAGGAAGAGGAGGCGAGGCAGGAGGAGGAACTAGAGGGGGCGGGTGTTAATGACGATGATGATGCTGATGATGATGATGCTGATGATGATAATGATGCTACGGATAATGATAATGTTACTGATATCGAGGGTGATGATGCTGATTATGCTGATGATGCTGCTGATGTTGATGCTGATGCTGGTGTTCATGATTATGATTATGGTGGTGCCGATGTTGATGCTGATGTTGATGATGCTGATGCTGATGCTGGTGCTGATGATACTGATGATGCTGACGCTGAGGAGGATCATGATGATGATGAGGGTGATTATGTGGATGCTGATGTGGATGATGATGAGGATGAGGATGTGTATGTTGTGATGATGCTGATGCTGATGCTGATGATGATGGTGACGCTGCTCCTACTGACGATGCCGATGATGATGCTGTTGATGATGATCAGTATGCTGATGATGCTGATGAGAATGATGATGAGGGGGATCAGGATCATGCTGCTGATGATGATGATGATGACGATGATGATGGGGATGATGACGAGTCTGATGATGATGCTGATTGTATTGACGATGTCGATGGTAATGATGATAATGCTGATGATGGTGATGCTGCTGATGATGCTGATGACGACGATCATGATATTGCTGCTGATGCTGTTGATGCTGACGCTGATGATGCTCATCCTACTGATGCGGATGGGGCTGGTGATGCTGATGATGATGTTGATGATGATGGTGTTCTTGTTGGTGATGTCGATGATGATGCTGCTGATTACAATGGTGGTGACGGTTGTGATGATAAATCACGGTGATGGTGCTGATGGTGACGATGATGCTGATCTCTTGTGATGATGATGCTGATGATGCATACGGTGATGATGTTGATGATGCTACGTATGATGATGATGATGCTGATGATGAGGATGATGCTGATGGTGATGCTGATGTTGATGATGACGATGCGTGTGTTGCTGCTGATGACGGGGCTGTTGATGATGAGTATGCTTGTGATGAAGCTGTTGATGATGATGATGATGATGATGATGATGATGATGATGACGATGCTGATGATGATGATGATGATGATGATGATGATGATGATGATGATGATGATGATGATGATGATGATGATGATGATGATGATGATGATGATGATACTGCTTGTGGTAAGGAGGAGGAGGATGCGAACGAGGAGGTGGGGGGAGGAGGATGATGCATACGCGGGGCTGACGGGGGAGGAGGAGCGGCAGGTAGATGAAAGGGAGGGACAGGATTAGAAGGATGAGGGGGAGGAGGACGAGGAGATCGATGGGGGGGGAGGAGGAGGATGCGGAGTCTGAGACTGAAGGAGGAGGAGTCAGGAGGAGGAGGCGAGGCAGGAGGAGGAACGTGAGGGGCAGGATGATGAAGATGATGACGACGATGATGATGATAGTGATACTGATGATGATGATGATGATGATGATGATGATGATGATGATGATGATGATGATGATGATGATGATGATGATGCTGATTATGCTGATGATGATGCTGGTGCTGCTGCCGATGATGCTGAGGAGGTGGATGTGGATTGTTATTATGCTGATGCTGATGCTGAGGCTGCTGGTGATGAAGATGATGCTGCTGATGATGATGCTGATGATATTGATCATGCTGATGATGCTGATGCTGACGACGTTTATTATAATGCTACTGTTGATGATGATGATGATGTTGATGATGGTGACGCTGATGCTGATGATGGTATGGATCCTGGTGTTGGTGATGATGGCGATGCTGACGATGATGGTGATGATGATGATGATAATGATGATGGTGACGATGATGATGCTGATGATGACGATGCTGCTGATGATGATGATCATGATGACGATGCTGATGCTGGTGGTGACGTTGATGCTGATGCTGATGATGTTTTTGACGATGATGGTGGTGATGCTGCTGATGATGCTGATGATGATGGCAATGCTGACGATGATGTCCATGCTGAAGCTCAACATGATGCTGATGATGATGTTGCTGACGGCGATGCTGATGATGCTGATGAGTATGATGATGAGGATGATGCTGATGCTGATGATGAGGATGACGACGACGATGATGATGATGACGATGACGATGAGGATTCGGATGCTGCTGATGATGATGTTGCTGCTGCTGCTGATGATGATGATGATGATGATGCTGATGATGATGATGCTGATGGTAGTGATGCTGAGTATGATTATGATGATGATGAGTATGATAAAGAGAGGCGGAGGTGGTGGAGGAGGAGGAGAAGGAGGAGGAGGAGGAGGAAGCATAATGAGGAGGATAAGGAGACTGATGAGGAGGCGCAGGAGGAGGATGAGGAGGAGGAGACGCAGGCGGAGGAACCAGAGGGCACGGCTGAGAGGAGGAGGATGAGGAGGAGAAGGAGGCAGTTGGGGACGGATGAGGATCATGAGGCGGAGGTTGGAGGAGGAGGAGGGGGAGGAGGAGGAGGAGGAGGAGGAGGATAAGGAGGAGGAGGAGGAGGAGAATGAGAAGGAGGAGAAGGAGGAGAGGCAGGCGGATGCAAGCGAGGAACAGATGAGGAGGAGGAGGAGGAGGAGGAGGAGGAGGAGGAGGAGGAGAAGGAGGAGGAGGAGGAGGAGGAGAACGAGACGGAGAAAGAGGGCGAGGACAGAGGGTGAGGAAAGAGGAACCCGAGGAGGATGAGACGGCGGAGGCCGACGGCGGAGGAGGAGGACGAGAGGCAGGGGGAGAACGGGATTGACAGGAGGGTTTGTAGGAGGAGGAGGGGGAGGACCGGGAGGAGGAGAAAGAGGGGGAGGTCGAAGGAGGCGGAGGTTGGAGGAGGAGGATGAGGAGAGGAGGAGAAGGACAGGAAGGGAGCGGAGGAGGAGGAGGAGAAAAGAGGGGAGGACTGAGGAGGATGAGGAGGCGGAGGCTGAAGGAGGAGAAGGCGGAGGAGGAGACGGAGGAGGATGAGGAGGAAGAGGAGATTGAGGAGAACGAGGGGAGGCATGAGGAGGATGAGGAGGTGGAGGCTGAAGGATGAGGCGGAGGAGGAGATGCAGGAGGAGAAAAGATGAGTTGGAGGAGGAGGAGGAGAAAGAGGGGGGGGGCGGCGGAGGATGAGGAGGTGAAGTTTGAGGGAGTAGGCGGAGGAGGAGGAGGAAGAGAGGCATGAGGAAGAATGCGAGGGGAAGGATGGCGACGACGATAATGATGATGCTGATTATGATTATGATGATGATGATGATGATGATGATGATGATGATGCTGATGCTGATGGTAATGATGATGATGATGATGATGCTGATGCTGATGCTGATGCTGATGCTGATGCTGATGACGATGGCGATTGTGATGATGATGATGGTGGTGGTGATGATGCTGTTGCTGCTGATGATGATGCTGATGATGATCAGGGCGAGGGTGAGAGTGAAGATGAGGATGCGGATGCTGATGATGCTGATGGGGATTAGGATCAGGATGATGATGAGGCTTATGAGGATGAGGATGATGATGCTGGTGATGATGATGATGCTGATGATGATGCTGATGATGATCATAATGATGACGATGATGATGTTGATGGATATGATGCTGCTGATGATGATGATGATTCTGATGTTGCTGATGATGATGATGACGATGATGATGCTGATGATGATGATGCTGCTGCTGATGATGATGATGATGATGATGATGATGCGGATGAGGATGAGATTGAGGATGATGTTGCTGCTGATGATGATGCTGCTGATGCGGATGATGATATTGATGATGCTGATGATGAGGAGGATGAGGAGGATGATTCGGATGGTGATGAGGATGAGGGTGAGGTTGAGGATGAGGATGCGGAGGACGAGGAGGACGAGGAGGAGGAGGAGGAGGAGGAGAAGGAGGAGGATGACGATGAGGATGAGGATGAGGATGAGAATGATGACGATGATGATGCTGATGATGATGATGCTGATGATGATGCTGATGATGATGATGATGATGATGATGATGATGGTGATGGTGATGGTGATGGTGATGGTGATGATGATGGTTGTTGTGGTGGTGGTGATGGTGATGGTGATGATGCTGATGATGATGTTGAGGAGGAGGAGGATAAGAAGGAGGATGAGGACGTGGATGTGGATGATGATAATGATGATACTGATGCTGATGATTATGACGATAATGATGATTATTATTATGACGGTGATGAAGATGTTTGTGACGATGACGATGATGATGATGATGCTGCTCATGATCATGATGGTGATGATGATGGGTGTGACGATGATGATGATTCTCATGATGATGATGCTGATGATGATGATGATCATGATCATGATGATGATGCTGATGATGATGATGATGATGCTGGTGGTTGTGGTGGTGGTGGTTGTGGTGGTGGTGGTTGTGGTGGTGATGATGATGATGATGATGCTGGTGATGATGATGATGATGATGATGATGATGATGATGATGATGAGTCTGATTTTGATTATGATTATGATTCTGATTTCGAAAATGATGATTATGATGATGATGATGATGATGATGATGATGATGATGATGATGAGAAGGAGGAGGAGGAGGAGGTGGAGGAGCAGGAGGTGGAGGAGCAGCAGCAGGAGGAGGAGGAGGAGAGGCAAGAGGAGGAAAGGATGGTGATGATAATAATAATAATGATGATGATGAGGATGAAGATGATGAGGATGATGCTGATGATGATGATGATGATGATGATGATGATGATGATGATGATGATGATGATGATGATGATGATGATGATGATGACGATGATGTGATGATGATGATGATGATGATGCTGATGCTGATGCTGCTGATGCTGATGCTGATGCTGCTGATGCTGATGCTGCTGATGCTGATGCTGATGCTGATGCTGATGATGATGATGATGATTGATGATGATGGATGATGGTGATGGTGATGATGACGACGATGTGATGATGATGATGATGATGATGATGATGATGATGATGATGATGTGATGATGATGATGATGATGATGATGATGATGATGATGATGATGAGGATGAGGATGAGGATGAGGATGAGGATGAGGATGAGGATGAGGATGAGGATGAGGATGAGGATGATGATGATGATGATGATGATGATGATGATGAGGAGGAGGAGGAGGAGGAGGAGGAGGAGGAGGAGGAGGAGGAGGAGAGTCAGGAGGCGGCTGCGAGGTGGCGCGTTGGCGGCACTAAGCTCGCACCATACGGGCCAGGTAGGCGGCTCGTCCAGGCCCTTGCGAGGGCAGCGTCCCTTCCCGCCGCGGGCCCCCGCGATGTCCCTGCTGCGTCCTGCCCTGCGTTGGGGGCAGGCCAGCGGCTTCTGCCCGCTTGGCGGCACTACGTCTCGACAACTCACCGAAGGCGCCGGCGAAGGCGCCTCGCGCCAGCTGTCCGCACGCGAGAAAACGCCCTGGAGCGAGCCCTGGGGCCAACCAACGGACGTTTTCTCGGGCATTTTTGTTCAGCGTGCCGCACCGCCAGTTCTGACCCACCGCACGAAAGCCTCGAACCTCGAACCTCGCTGCGGGCTCGACCCTCGAAGCTCGAAGGGGGACGGCGGCAGGAGGAACAGACGCCCGCAGCCGAAAGTCACTGCCAGCGCCCAGCGGCGCCGTCGCGGCCGACGCTCCGCGCATTCGACAGGAGATTCCGACGCGCTGGCCCCCGCGCATCAATGGCCTGAGCTGTTCGAGGCTCCCCGGCACGCGGAGCGGAGCGACACGACGCCCGCTCGCATGGCGTGGCGTTTCGCTGGGGCTGCCGCCGCGACACGCTAAGCAAAAGTTCCCGACGGTATCGATCAGCTTGACCCTCAACCGGATGGCCTCCATCGGGGGCGCCTGAAGAGGATGGGCGTTCGCCGCTTTGAGCTCAGCCCGACCGCGCCCGCAGTGCAGTTCACGGTGCGGGATCATCATCAGAAGTGTCGAGGCCATCTCGTCGGTGTTCTACGCAGTGGCCGTGCCGTTTCCCAATGAGGTCCTCAGCCTTTGTGTCTCCCGCGCCAAATATGTGCAAGACAATGCGCAACACTCCAGCCCGCCGGGCCTGTCCTCCTCCTCTTCCTCCTCTTCCTCCCCCTCCTCTTGCTCCTCTTCCTCATCTTCTTCCTCCTCCACCTGCACCTCCTCCCCCTCCCCCTCCCCCTCCCACTCCTCCTCCTCCTCGGCCTCCTCGTTCTCCTCCTCCCCCTCCTCCTCCTCCTCCTCGGCCTCCTCGTTCTCCTCCTCCTCCTCCTCGGCCTCCTCCTCCTCCTCCTCCTCCTCCTCCTCACCGGACAAACACGAGGGAACTCCCCAATGCTGGTTATCCCAGGGAGCAGTGCCAACCGAATCTAGATCGTCCTCTCCTCGACCTTGTTGCATTTTCTCTCCGCCCTCCCTCAGCTCAACCACGGGGCTCCCTCCCCCGTTGCCGATGGCGGCTTTGTCTCCGCGCAGCTCGTGCTGGCGGAAGCGGTCGCAGCAAGCGACGGGACCCCGTGCAAGCAGTAGGAGTACAAGGCAGAGAAGGGCGGGGGGGGGAGGGAGGGAGGGAGGGAGGAAGGGAGGGAGGGAGGGGGGGAGGGAGGGAGGGAGGGAGGGAGGGAGGGAGGGGGAGGGAGGGAGGAGGAGGAGGAGGGGAGGAGGAGGAGGAGGAGGAGGAGGAGGAGGAGGAGGCCGAAGAGGAGGCCGAGGAGGAAGAGGAGGAGGTTGCAGAGGAGGAGGAGGATGAGGAGGAGGCCAATAAGGAGGTCGAGTACGAAGCAGAGGAGGACGCCGAGGAGGAGGAGGAGGAGGAGGAGGAGGAGGAGGAGGAGGAGGAAGAGGCCGAGGAGGAGGAGGAGGAGGAGGAGGAGGAGGATGAGGAGGCTCAGGAGGAGGAGGAGAAGCAGGAAAACGAGGAAGAGGCCGAGGAGGAGGAGGAGGAGGCCGAGAAGGAGGAAACCGAGGAGGAGGAGGCCGAGGAGGAAGCCGACGAGGAGGCCGAGGAGGGAGGAGCCCCCGCTGGCAGGGCCCCCGAGCCCGAGCGGGGCGCGTTCGGCTTCACCGAGCTCTCGCGGCGGCTCCTGCGCGTGTTCGACGCCGGCCTGCGCTGCGACATCGAGCTGCGGCCCGCGGAGGCCTGGCCGGTCGGGCCGTCGGCGTCGTCGTCGTCGGCGGCGGCGTCGTCGTCGTCGTCGTCGTCTTTCGTCTTTCTTCGTCGTCGTCGTCGTCGTCGTCGTCGTCGTCGTCGTCGTCTGTCGTCGGCGTCGTCGTCGTCGTCGTCGTCGTCGTCGTTGGTGTCGTCGTCGGCGGCGTCGGCGTCTGCGTCGGCAACGGCGACGGCGTTGCGTCGTCGTCGTCGGCAACGGCGTCGGCGTCGTCGTCGGCGTCGTCGTCGTCGTTGTCGTCGGCGGTGGTGTCGGTGTTGTCGTCGGCGTCGGCGTCGTCGGCGTCGGCGTCGGCTTCGGGGTCGGCGTCGTCGTCGGTGTCGACGTCTTCGTCGGCGGCGTCGACGTCGGCGTCGTCGTCGGCAACGGCGTCGGCGTCGTCGTCGGCGGCGGCGTCGTCGTCGTCGTCGGCGTCGTCGTCGGTGTCGACGACTTCGTCGGCGGCGTCGGCGTCGTCGTCGTCGTCGGCGTCGGCGTCGTCGGGGTCGCCGGCGGGGGCCTCGTCCTCGGCCTCCTTGGTCTCGTGGGGAACTGTGGCGTGCCAGACGACGAGTTGCCTGACTCCCAGCCCGACGACCTACCCGACGCCCTAGCCGACGCCCAACACGACGCCCAATTCGACGCCCAATCCGGCGCCAAGCCCGACGGCATACCCGACGCCCTATCCGACGCCCTACCCGACGCCTTACCCGACGGCCTCCCAGACGGCCTTCCCGACGCCCAGCCCGTCTATTTTCCCGACGGCTTTCCAGGGGGTATTCCTCACGCCCAGCCCGACGCCCAGCCCGACTGTTCCTCCAGGCTTGCCGATACCACACTCGACGGATTCTCTTGGATGTCCTATAGCGGGCGGAGCCAGCGGTGCGGCTACCTGCAAAATATTCATGGTCAACGGTTTGATTTGATGAAGTCGAGCAAGCCTATTCTGGTAAAGATCCTTCGCGTAAGGCCGACACGCACATGGCTTTGCGTTGAGGCGGATGCGCGCCAGTTGGGTGGACGTGGTGCGGCTTTGTATTCCCAGGAGTTGAATGTTACAGGGGTTCGAGCAAATGCAAAACACGCTGGAAGAACATGTAGGAGATCACCACGTGGCATCGCAACCGGTTGTCGGGACTCCAGAGGGCGTTGTTTTTGGCAAGTTTGAGCTGAAAGTTGTTCATGTACGCTCGCAAGGTGGCCAGCGTCAAATATTTAGAACAAACAGGGCCCGTAGGTGGAGGCCTGCGAGGAGAAAACAATCACAGAGACGTAACTAACCATTCCTTTGGCGGGGTGTAAAGGGCATGTGTCCCTTTGGGGGTTCAATTCGGAAGACGTTTATGTTGCTGTAGTGCTGTAGCGAGCCTCGAGTGACAAGGCTAATGGTTAAAACTTTGCATTTCGGGCAACAGCAGCGGTATCCTCATTACTGAAGTGCTCGTAGTCGTCGCCGTCGTGTTCCTTTCGTCGGTTCCATTGGAGCAGGGGGCAGTCGGGAAGGTGAGGCGAGGCGGACTTGGGAGGGCAGAGTGGCGTCGTAAGGGAGGAGAAGGGCAAGGTAGGGGAGGCGAACGGGAGGTGAAGGGGAGGAGGGTTGGGGATGGAAGGAGGGCCTGGAACGGCAGGACTGGAAGGGAGGAGAGTTGGGGTTGACGGGATGAGAAGAGGGAAGTGCAGAGGACGTGAGCGGAGGAGGTGATGGGAAATGAGATATGGGAAAGAGTGTGTTCTTTCGCTGCTGGCGGAAAACGGCGGGGGGTCACTGCCGGTTCGAACCCCCCCCCTCCGGAAAACCGGGGGGGGTCACTCCCGGTTCGAACCCCTCCCCCTCCCCAGTCCATCATGAAAAGGGGGGCGTTTTTGAGAACGGTTGCTGTTTTCAAGCTTAGACTGGCAAACGCATACGGCACACACACACACACCACGACGTGGAGACATTGTACGCACAAATGTGACCATGTATATGATTATCTAGCGGTTCCCGCTGACTCGCAACTCCCTGAAGTTACATGTTCCTGGGTGCTCCCGTCACAGGTCACGCAGAATCTTCTGAGAGAGTTAGTTGACGTTCAGTGACCATAAGTTGTTGCAGTTGTGGCTACCAGAGTGTCATTCCCAGTATCGTCCTAGGAAAAGGCCGCGCTTGACGACGTGGTGGATCAATCCAAGTACCGAGGTCGTGCAGAGGGGGTGTATCGAGCAGTCCGTGATGACGTTTTACCGCTACGCGGAGCTCTCGGAGGACCTAGATAAGAACCCCTTGGAGAATCTGAGTAAAGCCATCGTCGAGGGTGCTTATCAGACCGTCGGAGAGCCCCAACGAGTCCCAGAAGTCTTTTCCCAGGCTGTCGGAGGAGCAGTTGAGGGTTAAGGAGGAGCACTACCAGATAAGGAGGCTGTATGAGAGGCACGCACACGCACACGCACACGCACACGCACACGCACACGCACACGCACACGCACACGCACAGGCATACACACACACGCACACACACACACACACGCACGCACGCACGCACGCACGCCACATACACACACACGCACGCCACACACACAAACAAGCATAACACACATGGGTTGTTTTTTCCCGTGCCGGGCCCCCAGGACTTCCGAGTTTTTCCCCAAGACTTGTTTTCCATTTTGGGTCGTTCTTTGACGGTCCTGGCGCCCAGGGAAGGCCCCCGAAGGCCGACAACGACGAAAACCCGCCGTTGTATTGTTCAGTTTTTGCTCCACGCGCTGGGGCGGCTCTGGAGTTCGCACGAAGCCGAGCCACGGTGCACTAGGCTTGGACGTCCGAGCGGCGGCGAGCACCCCCCCCCCCCCTGCCCAGGGCGGCGGCGCGGTGCACGCGCACCGAGTGGTGCTGCGCAGGAACCGGGCGCTGGGGCTGGACGCGGGCCCGGACGAGGGGCCCGCTGGGGCGGTGGAGGTGCCCGTCGGGTTGGAGACGCTGCGGACGCTGGCCCCCGCGGGGGCGGCGGCGGCGGCGGCCCAGGGAGGCCGAATTGCTGCAGCGGCGGTTCCCCGAGGCTGGGATTCACGAAGGAAGCCGCCGCCTGGAGAATCGATTTTCGGAGACCTCGGCTAGCTGTGGATCGGGATATACTTGGCCCCCCCCCCCAGGGGCCACACACACACACACACACATACACGCATACATACGTATACATATATATATATGTGCAGATACTAGACATAGGCATATACATATACACATACACGGATACGTATACATAGACATGTACGTCTACAAACACATGCATACACACGCATGCAATATGCACATGCATGTACACATACACATGCATATACACGCACACATACATTACATACATACGTATGCATATGCATTTCCATATGCATATACATATACGTATACACATGCATTTGTATATCCATATTCACATTCACACATGCATCACATACATACATGCATGCACGCATGCACATATGAATGTATACACATATACGCGTATGTACATACATCGGCATCACATTTTAGATTCGTCGATCCACAAACACATGTCCATATACATGGGAACACGCATATACGTGTACGTATACGTCTACACATGGGTGTACACATACACATACACATTCATACACATATGTACTTATGCATGTACTTATTGCCAGAGCTATGCAGATAGTTTGAGATGTGCTGTGCGGGCGCATATCCGCCGCCCTCTTGGCTTGGAAAGGAATGCGGTTCCGTGGGGGGTGCCGCGCATGGTAGCGGAGCCCGTGACCTGAGATCCACGGGTTTTGCGTCGGAGGTGCGAGCCCAGCAGCCCAGCGGGAAGCACCCCGGGCTGCGGAAGGCAGCCGCCCAGCCTAGCAGCCCAGCGGGGACATCCGCGGGTTGCGGAAGGCAGCAACTCGGCCTAGCGGCCCAGCGGGAAGCACCGCGGAAGGCGCGCGGAAGGCAACCCAGACCCCTTGCAGGCCGAGGCAGGAGCTTCGGCGGGCGCGGCAACGACGGAGCGGAAGAAGCAGAAGAAGCAACGCGAGCGGCGGCGGTCGGAGGGCGCCGCTTGGTGACGGCAGCGACACGGATATGTTTGCAGGCTGCTGGAGTCGGCGCTGAGCCTCGTCGGGAAGATCGTCGGGCGTGAGCTTGACCTGCCAACGTTCACTCACCGTGTGTTCGGGGACGTCGTCTTCGACAAGGAGCTGGGTCACGCGTGGCCGCTCGACGTCGTGGACGAGGACGGCAACTCCTTCATGCTCAGAGGCCAGCGACATATGTACGCGTGCGCGGTTAGCTTCCCCTGGAGCGCGTGTCAACGCGGACGTTCGTGCTGGCAAGACCACGGAGGGCGCACATGTACATATGTCGTTGCTCGCCCACATGCCCCACGAGAGCGATGCCCGCGCGGCCTTCGTAGCGTGGAGGTTCAGGGATGGAGGATGAGCCGCGAGCAGCAACGGCGCAGCAGGCAGCGGGCGACACCGCAGCCGCGGCCGCAGCAACATCAGGAGCCTTGCCGCAGCAGCAGCCGCCGACGGCCCGGCAGGTCCTGGGTGCGCTGCGGACGGCGACGGCTCGAGCGGAAGCTGCAGGGAAGCGAGCCCAGGGCCCGGGAGCTGGAGGCGCGAGCAGAGACGACAGCCAGACAGCAGAATGCCCAGCTTCAGCAGCTTCAGCAGGCGCTCCAGCAGCTGACCGCCGCGGGGGGCACCGCGGCGGCGAGCGCGGCGCCGGCGAGGAGCGAGGGTCGTCGGAAGCGTGGCGCGAGGCCCGCGCGGCCGTTCAAGCTGCCGGCGTGCATCGCGACGCTGGGCGACGAGCTGCATCGGGAGATGATCGCGGTCGGGCAGAAGACCGAAGAAGACGTCGCCAGCGAGGGGTTGGACCTGATGAACCCAGCGCTCGTCGGCGCGCCTCGGCAGCTGCACCACATGCTCGCGCTGCTCCTCGAAGGCAAGGCGTTCGCCATGCAGCGGCCGATCCCGAAGGGCGAAGGGCTGCTGGCGCGGCGCAAGCTCGCGAAGGAGTTCGAGCCCGACCAGCCAACGTTAACTCTGGGGCGGATGAGCAAGCTAATGGGGTGGACGTTCGGAGCGGCGACGATCGAGACGGACGTGAACGAGTTCGACGCGGCGGCCCAGACGCGCGAGCGGCACGGCAGCGCGGTGCCCAGCGACATCAAGGCGGCGATTTTCATCGCGGGGATCCAGGACAGGGACACTCAGCAGTGGCTGATGGTCAACGCCGACCGCCTCGGGGATTACGACGGGATCGCAAAGCACGCGAAGACGTACATGACGAACGGGAAGACGTTCGAGGGCGCTGCAGGAGTCGCCGCAGCGGGGGCCACCGCGGCGGACGACAGCGGACCAGCACCGATGGACATCGGGTCCCTGACGACGACGTTGGCAGCAGGGGGGGCGGGGCCGGCCGAGGTGACGATGGTTGTAAACGCCATCGAGAAGGGCACGGGCAAGGGGAAGGGGAAGAGCAAAGGAAAAGACGGCGGCAATAATGGATGCGGGAAGATCTACGACGGTAAGAGGGCCTCCCGATCGCAGCACCAGACGCAGAAGGACGGCAAGGGCAGAGATGGCAATGGGCAGCGCGTCGAGACACGGACGCGCAGGAGGTGTCATCAGAAGGGCCATCTGGCAAGAGACTGCCTTGACCAGACTGCGAGAGCGAACGGCAAAGCCAGCAAGACGATCGAGCTGAAGGACGTTGAACTTGGTTCAGCTACTTACGCCTGCGACGAGCTCAACAGCACCGAGCGCGCCTTCCGCGGCGCCGAGCAGCGTCACCCAGGCGCGGGCCAATGCCGTGCAGCTGTCGACGGCGAGCTCGATGGCCGCTTCGAGCGGCGGTGGCGCCAGCTCGGCGGGTGGCGGCGCCGCGGGAGACGCCGCGTCCGCCATCCAGTGGGTGCTGCGCCTGGCGGCCCAGGCTGCGGATCCCGTGCCAGTGAGTGGCGGCTCAGGAGGCGACGACGAGAGCTGCGAGAAATACACCATGGCGGACTCGGGGGCCTCCAGAGCGACGTGCCCGCTCAGCCACGCCCCGAGCGCGGCGATGCGCGGGCCCACGCAGGTCTACGACATCCGCGCTGCGAGCGACAGGCGCGCGAAGCACCGCGGCGAGAAGGGCGCGCAGTGCAACTTGCTGGACAGCTCGGGCGCGCGCGGAGTGGGCGTCGACTGCCATGCCACCGACGTCTCGCATCCCGTCATTGGGGTAGCCGAGGCATGCGACAACGGCCACTCTGTGCTGTTCTCGCCGACGGGCTCGTGCATCGTGCCCGCGGCGCTCAGCCTGCCAAAGGGCATCGCCAACGCGCCTCTGGCGCGGCAGGACAACCTGTTCTGGATGCGAGGGCGCGTTGCGGGAGGCACCGCGACGGCGTCCGGGGCGCTGCGGCTCAGCCCGGTCGGGGCCGAGGCGCCCGCGGCAGCAGCTCCCGCGGCGGCCGAGCAGCCGCAGCGCGAGGAGGCGCCGCTGGCGGAGGCGGAGCCCGACGGGGTGCCAGCCAGGGCGAACCCGGGCGCCACCGTTCCCAGGCCAGGAGGAGATCGACCAGCACGAGCTCACTCGCCTCCCACCGCGAGGTTGGCGCGAGCAGTGCGCGCCCGCCAATGCGGCGGACGACCGACGCCGACAGGGCGGCGGGCCTGTGCCAGCTCGCGGCAGCGCCTGCCAGGAGCCGCGCGTCGATGGGCTTCATCGAGGTCATGAACGACCAGGTGTCCCAGCTGGCGCGCGTGATCAAGCTCCAGCTCGAGTCCGGCATGGGCGCGCGCATCCCCGTGCTTCACAGGGTGATCCCGTGGGTGGTCAGGCACGCTGGATGGCTCCTCGCGCGGTTTGTCGCCGCTACATGTTTGCTAGCGGGCTTTCTCAGGGAGCTCGAGACTCAGGGCCGCTTGAGCGGCCCCATGTTTTCAATTGTGGCCGTGAAATCCCCCCCCCCTCTGGGCTGCGCTGGGGCTGGGGGGGTGGGTGGGTGGGGGCCGCGCGTGCGAAGCAAGCGGTGCAGAGAGTGTCCATCATGTTTTGGCTCTAGCTTCAACAGCGGCAAGGCCTCTCCGCCTCCTCCCCGCCGCCGCGCTGCGCGCCGCGGCTTCGCAGCCGCGGCGCGCTTCTCTGGGTTCGCGGCGCGCGTGCTGGGGGCAGCCCTCGTCGGGGGGGGGGGCGCGGTGGAGGTCCTGGTGGGCGCTGCGGAGCACGTCTTCGACTTCCCGTTCCTGGGCAGCGGGGGCGAGGTCGCCGATCCGGAAAGCCCCTTCGACGAGCCGCCCGTCGACGAGAGCCCGCGCGAGGAGGAGGGGGCTCAGGGCCCGCCCATGCCCTTGCAGCGATGGAATCGCATGTACTACCGCCCTCGGGCGGACAGCAACCGGGGGCTCACGATCCTCTTAGTGAGTTAGTTCAGCAACGCGGCGGGCGACAAGCGTTGGGTTGCGATCGATCCGTCGGGCAGGCCTCAGGTGATAGAACTCAGCCAGCATGCCAAGATTAAGAGCGCGAGGTTCGCGGGCGTGGGCCGCGGCGCCTTCCCAGGGCTTTCGGGCCCCGAGAAGCAGGGCGGCGCAGGCGGCGGGCGTCGTCATTGCGACGGGCCACGCCATCACCACGGGCAACATCACGAGGGGCTTCAACCGGGGCGCTCGAGGGGGGCGCCGCGGGCACCGTCGCCGCGCGGCGGTCTGGATGGCGAAGGTGCTCTCGAACGTCGCGGGTACGTCTGGGCCCGACGGAGCCTCGGGGGCATGGCGGGCTCGACGTTTGTCGTCTGAAGGACCGTCGTGTACTTCAACATCGTCGAGTGGCTCAAGAAAGACCACGGGCTCCTGAAGGACACAGTGGGGACGGTGGAGAGCTTCAAGGAGGAGATCGGGGTGCTCTCGGAGATGCACGAGTCTGGGGCTCTGGGGCCGCTCTACTTCTCGTTGGCTCTGATGGTCGGGCTCGGGCTGCTGGCTTCATGCTGCAAGTCGTCGGGGCCTCCATCGAGCTCGGGATCTACGTCGTCGTCGGCCAGCTCCTCTCCGCCAGCTCTGCCAGGATGGAGTTGGCCTTCCTGGTCGGCTACGCTCTCACCTGCAATTTCGGCGCCTTCTACGCCTCGCGACGAGGGCGCCGCGGTCGACGCGGACGTGGCGGACTCTACGGAGAGCGAGGTTCTGAAGCAGCTGGGCCTGGTCGCCGAGAGGCTCGCTGCGCTCGAGGATCGGCAGTCGAGCTCGCCGCCGCCAGCTGCCTCATCAGGAGCGGAGGCGAGAAGGCCTGCGCCTGCCCCGTCTGGGGCCGCCGGCCTCATCAGCGGAGGCGACGGGCAGGACTGCGACCAGAGGGTGAGTGCTCTGCTGCAGCGGCTGGACCGTCACAAGGAGCTCGTCGAGCAGGACAGCGCGTGCGCCGTGGCCACCAGCTCAGCAGGCCGTGGTTCGCTCGGCTCGCCGACCCCCGAGATCGATTCGTTGCTCCGAGGTCTGGGCGAGTCCTTCAAGGACATGCGCGAGATGGCCATGGAGAAGCTCGCCGCCTACTCTCCCGACGCGGGTTGGACCATCCCGGGCGGGCTCAAGACCAGGGTGGCGCCGCCCTTGCTGGCGAGGCTCTACAGGAACGGGGCCTCCGCCGTTTCCAGCATCAGGGAAATCATTCGCCTGGGGCAGTTGGGCGGCAACCACGTGGCGGAGGAGGCGCTGCTGATCTGCACGACGCTGGATCGCTCGCTGGTGGAGGCGCCGCCCGGGTGGACCAATTGCAAGACGACGGAAATGGCGCTGCGCCGCCTCCGCGGCGCCGAGCGGGCTTTCGAGAGCGCGAAGCAGCGCTCGGACTGGAAGCCCCCGAACGGCGCTAAGGCGGGCTGGAAGTCGCGCGCGAACTACACGCTGCTCGAGGAGCTGGACTCCACCAAGTCCGACCACGGCGGGCTGCTCATCGACGGCGTGGATAAGGAGTTGAGGGGGCGGCCCCCCCCATCGCGCTCTTCTGGCAAAGTCCCCGGAGAAGCTGACCGACAAGACGAACGCCGCGGGCAAGGAGGCGTGATTTCCGAGAGAGGTCGCTCATTCAGGTACTTGCTCAAGTACGTCATCTTAGCGGCCTCGCTTCTTGGGGCCGCTCGCGCTTGCCATTCGCTTCGCGGCGTAATTTCTCTACTTTCTCTTGACTGTGATCCCATCCGATGGCCGAGTGCGAGATCCTCTGGAGGTGCTGCCGCTCCTGCCGTCGCCGCCCCTCCCCTCCTCAACCTCGGGGGGGGGCCAGGTCGCGTGCCGCCCAGGAGCGAGCGATCAGGAGCAGGGCGAACGCGGCTCTGAGGTCCCTAACCGCGCTGACCACGAACTCGTTCGACCGCCTGAAGGACCCCTCTCTCGGGGCCCCCAAGGAGTGGGAGACGAGCCGCGAGCTGCCGCGCAGGATCTCGGATCGGGCGCTGCAGTGCCACCAGGAAGCTCACAACCAGAAGATGTACGACTCCGACGCCGAGTCCGCTTTCGAGCGGCTGGCCTTGCATGCCAAGCCTGGAACCTACGGGGCTCAGTTGTCTTGGACGGGGACGACAGCGACTTGCCGCAGAGAGGGAAAGTTATGCCCTTCGTGAGCGGCGAAGCGTCTCTGCCGCCAGCGGGGGCGAAACCATGCGACATCATCTCTTATTCACCGAAAGCGAGATATTACTTCGACAGGTTTCACGACAGGATGTACCTTCCCCTGAGCCAGGTTTACGAGGGGGACACCGCGAGGACCAATGCCTACATGGGCCCGAGCCTCAGGAACAGGCCAGCCCTCTTGAAGTTCGCGGTGGGGCTCTGGGAGTCAGGAATGTTGGGATTCACTGACATTTGCATGGCCGAGGTGTCAGTCTTTTTCGTGATGAAGAAGGTGAGCGAGTCGGGCAGCTTCATCCTGCGCCCCGTTTGGGATATGAGGCAGGTCAACAAGATATTTCGCAAGCCGCCTCACTTGGCTCTGGGGTCTCCCATGGCGATGGCGGAACTCGATCTGTCGGACGAGGTGACCGAAGGGAAGCTGCTGCTCTCAACTTGCGGGGGTGTTCCAGACTTCTTTCACTTATGCCTCACTTGCAGCGAGTTCTGGCCCTACATGGTGTTGGGCAACGTCACTATGCCGCAGTTCTGTCGGGAGCTCAAGCGTCAGGGTAAAGCTGTTCCGCTAATTCTTCGAGGCGCTCGGTTTCTTTGCTTGATTGTGATGCTGATGGAGTTCAGTTGGTCACCCGCGATTTGCCGTGGGACCCTGGAGGATATGCTGCGCGACTTGTCTGGCTTCCCTCGAGAGGGGCAGCTCATTCATGGGCGTGCCCCACCGAGCTTTCCCGAGGCAGCTTTCATCTACTGGGTCTTCATACACGACTTCGCGACGATGACGCTCCAGCGGGATGGGGGCTCAAAAGTGACCGAGTCAGTCCGGGAGTCAGCTCGGGCAAAGTTGCAAGCAGTGGGCCTCGACATGCACAAGGATGGAGTTGGGGGCCCCATGCCGCTGTCCCTGGGCGTGACGATCGCGGAGCGACCGCGCCGTCTCCAGGCGGCGCAGGAAAAGATCAAGAGCGTCGCCGGAGCCACGAAGGCCCTCAGGACCGAGGCCGAGCGACCTCCACCGAGCTTTCGAAGATCATCGGCTCCTGGGTTTGGTTAGCTATGTGCCGCCGAGCCGCCTTCTGCCTGCTGGGCGCGTGCTACAAGTTCGCGACGAAGTATGAGGGCGACGAGAAGCGCCGCGAGCTTTGGGAGAGCGTCTCCAACGAGCTCTACATGCTGTATCACCTGGCCCCGTTGATGGTCACTCACCTGGAGTCTCAGTGGAGCACGGCCGTGTTCGCGACCGACGCGAGCGAGGAGGGCTCGGGGGCCGTGGGGGCGACCGCGACAAGGCAAGAGCTGAAGGAGGAGGTCGACAGGGAGTGGAGGACCGATCAGCTTCGAGAACTGGCCAGAGACGAGGGGGAGGAGGAGTTGCTCAGCGGGGACGCCCTCGAGCGGGCTCGTCTTGGGATTTCTCCAGTCACGCTCGACGGCGACGTGGCGACGTGCCCCCGATGAGGTTCATGGCCGACATTTTCTCTGGCCCGCGAGGAGCTTCAGTGCCAGACTCTGTTTGTGGACAACGCGAAGCAAGCGCGCCGCGACCTTTTGGATCCGTCGTTCGTGGAGCTGGTCTGCCAGGCGATGCTGCGATTTTTTTTTCATGGTCCACCTGGCACCGCCGTGCTCTTCGAGAGCCCGTCGACCCCCGCTGAGAGCGCCTGGCCGTTGGAAACTCGGTCTTCCAAGGCCGTCGCCTCGTCAGGTGCAGCGCGCGAGGGGGGGGGGGGGGGGGGGGGGGGGCGCGCTGGCGCAAGCCGCGATCTCTATATGCTACGCGTGCTTGGCGGTGGGAATCGGCTTCTCGCTCGAGAATCCCAGGGCGTCCATGGTCTGGGAGTTGCCCGAGCTACTGAAGCTCATGGAGAGGCCTGGCGTGTTCATTATAGAGTTGGTGTACTGCTCATATGGAGCGCGATGGTTGAAGCCCACGCGCATACTCACGAACGCTCGAGCCTTGAAGGCCCTGGAGTGCCGCTGCACACGGGACCATGTTCATCCGGAGCCTCGAGGTCGAGATCATCTGGGAAGGCTTTGGACTCGCTTGGCAGCTGTGGGCCCACCTCGCTTGTGCTGCGCCTACGCCGCCTGCGTCGCCAAGGCCGTCTCCGACAAGGACCTAGTGCTGCACGGCTGGCGCGTGAGGGGGATCCGCTTGCCACCTCAGAGGCCGATTGCTGTGCTCAGTCATTGGGCGCGGACTTTCAGATGGCACCTGTCGTGGGCGGGCGTGTGGGCCTACCAGGACCACACCAACGTGCAGGAGTTGCGTGCGGGGTCAGCCGTTTCTCGCCACCTCTGCCGCTCCTCAAAGAACTGGTTCACTCGTTTCCTGGTGTTGTGCGATTCCATGATGACAGTCGGCGCAGTGAGGAAGATGAGAAGTCCATCTCGGCCGCTCCTGACGCAGCTGAAGAAGATTGGAGCCATCACAGTAGCGACGGGAGTCAGGCTGACGCTGCGATGGATCCCGACCGATATGAACCCCGCCGACGGCCCATCACGAGGGGGGGGCATCGGGGGCGCCGAGATCACGAGGGGCAAGGCCGAGCAGAAGAAGGCCGTCATGCAGAGCGACTTCCAGTTCGAGAGGCTCTTCGGGGACATGATGGTGACGAAGGGGATGCACGGCGACTGCGCCTAGGTTTGGCATCTATAGCTATCGCGTTGTTATAAACCCTCTTCCCAGAGAGTCGAATGGTCTATGCTGCCATGTCCACCTCCGAGCCGACCGACAACAGCTTCGCCTTCGAAGACGACCAGGGGCTCGACAGCGAGGACGACTCCAACATGGCAGGCACGGGCGCATTGGCAGGTGCTCTGGACGCGGCTCTCACTACAAAGCAGCCGCCGACGAAGAAGGGCAATCAGAAGGTACTCCGGATCTTATAAAAATGGGGGGGGGGCTGCTTTTGGGGGGGTCCAACGGGCTTCGTCAAACACAATTGTGTGGGGGGGTCTCGATTTGGGACCCTTTGCTGCCTGTCTGGGGGGGGGGGATCTACTTGGGGGGGGGTCCCAGACCGGCCGTCAAACACTTTGTTGACCCCCCCCAGTATTATGAAATTTGGAGTGCGCGTACCGAAGACCAAGAAAGGCGCCCTGGCTTTTGAGAACGCAGCTCGAGACCCTCCCGTTTCCAGGACGTCGATGGGCACGGTCATTTTGGAGGTTCCACTTCGGCTTCTGGCTCACGCAACATCAGCTACATCAAGGAAGTGGGGCCTTTCCTGACGAACGTGCGTCTCAAGAAGTTGCCTCTCTCCACGCTGGCAGAGCGGGACATCGCCCCCGCGGCCGAGCTCGACAACAGGTGCTTTGTGGAGAAGGCTCCTTTATCCCGAGGTGTGCGCCTGTATCGTGGATTGGTTCACGTCTTTCCAGAATGGCGAGCAGACCTTCCCATTTCTCTTCGTGCCCTTCACAGCTAGGAACAGTTTCAAGAAACTTTGGGAGGTGGTCCAGCTTCTGCAGACTGCATTTATTTCATAGCCTCCCAGGCGATTCTGGCAGGACACGTTGACGATGGAATGACTTTTCTGCTGGCATTCGACTGCTACCTCAGAGAGACTGGTTGCAACTGCGAGCTGAAGACGTGCACGTGAGTTTCAGGACGGACCGCGATGATGACCGACAGGATGGCACGGCACACTCGTTAGGCTCGATAAAGGTTGCTCTTTTACTTGGCCGCCGCCACAGAGGAGGAAGCGTCGAGACAGGGCAAGAACAAAAGGTTGCAGTTGATGGCGGTCTTATCTCGCACTTGTTCGCAGCACGTGTCCAGAGTTTGAGCCCGTCCGAGTAGGTTTTTGACGCGAGCGCGACCAAGGCAGGCGCAATATGGCGAGGTATCCTCTCGAAGGATCATGTCGAATGGGTTGGGCCGATGCGCACATTGCGAGGCAGTGGACCGAGTCACGACATCTTGCACAAGAGGAGATCGATGCAAGAGGTTTAGAGACGTGGACGGTGGACTCAGCCGAAGTCGATAGCCAGATATAAATCCCACGCGTTGATCGTTCATGAGTCTCGACTTCCAGCAAGCATCAGACAAACGGGCAGACGGGCCTTTCACGATTTGAGTTCAGTTCTGGAGAGCGTCCCCTCATCGAGCCCATGGCGCCCGGCGGCGGCTCGTGGGCTTGCGTGCATGGCGGGCCCCAACGCCGACCAGGCAATGGAATCCGTTGGACCCAGCGAACTGAGACGTGGAGGCGTGCGGAGGCGCTGATGCGCGCCCGCCTTGATGCGTTCTTATCTCTCCTTTCGTCGTCCTCCTCCTCCGTCCTCATAGTGCATCAGTGCTGACGCACCCGCCCCCCGGTCCCAGTTTATAGTTGAGAACCAGAGGGTGCGCGGTGAGGGGTGTGTAGTAGGCCTGTTCCGTGCTAGGTAGTGCCCCGGCCCAGGCTTTCGCCGATAGCGGCGAACTGAACCCTTGGAGCGGCGTGCTGTGCGGGCCGTGGCGGCGTGGAAAATCGCAATCGTCTGGCCTTTCTCCCGGGCTCCGTCTTAGAACACATGCTTGCTAACGGGCTTTCTCAGGGGGCTCGAGACTCAGGGCCGCTTAAGCGGCTTCGTGTTTTCAATGGTGGCCGTGAAAATCCACCCCCCCTCTGGGCTTCGCTGGGGCTGGGGGCGGGGGGGGGGGGCAGCGCGTGCGAAGCAAGCGGCGCAGAGAGTGCCCATTCTGTTTTGGCTCTAGCTCCCCGCCCCCCCCCCCCCCCATCTCAAAGGGGGCGTGTAGGAGGTGGGAGGCATGTTCCGTACTAGGTAGTGCCCTGGCCCAGGCTTTCGCCGAAAGCGGGGTGCATGGGAGGCCTGCCCCGTGCAGCGTAGTGCCCTGGCCCAGGGTTTTCGCCGAAAGCGGCGAACTGAACCTTTGGAGCGGCGTGCCGCGCGTGCCGCGGTGGTGTGAAACATCGTAGTCGTCTAGCCTTTCTCCCGAGCTCCGTCTTAGAATATCGCGTCAATCGAGGCAAGCCGCGCCGCGGGGGGCGGCCGCGCTCGGAGAGGTCTGGGCCCGCGTGCCAGGCGACCGCGCGCAGAAGGCAGAGGCCCAGTGGCGCTTGGGTGCCCGGCTGGGCCAGACCGAGAAGAGCGACGAGCACTTGGTCGGCGGGTCGCGGCAGACCAGTCGGCATCGGGCGATCAGGAGGCAGCCGAATGAGCGGAGGTTCAACGTGGACGCGCTGAACAGCGTCGCCTGCCTGCCTTGGGACCTCCAGTCCAAGCCCGAGCGGGCAGACACCGCTGCGGGTCAGCCCTGGGGCCATGCGAGGCCCGCCCCACTAACTCCTGAAACCCTAACTCGACCACTGACCACCTTAAGACAAAACACGAAACAATCATTTGATCAAACGCAAGATAAGGCAAGAAACTAACCCGAAAACAATGCTCATGAGAAATCGCCTAACCCATATTTGGGAACATACAATCATTCAGGGTTCATTCATGCGCCACTAACGCGCTCCTGACGTGCAACGCACCAGAGCCCTCGATGAGAGGCCCATCGGCGCCCCCTCACACTAATCACGAACTAACATATTTCAATGTCTCACTTTTGGACCTGAATAGCGGACTGTCTCATTAAGAAGAATGCGAAGGTTGAGAGGAATGGGAGGAGGGGGCATGATAGGGGCACGGAAGGGGGAGGAAGAGGGGGGACCTCATGTGATGAATAAGTTGGTATGATTCGAGGGGGCTGCGAGGGGGGTAGCGCATCATGTTGTCAGTCCATAACCATTTTGGCGTCAAGTTTGGCCTCCTTGTTTCACTTATGCAACTGGATGTCGAATTCAAGAATGACAACATTACGCGTGGTGCCAGAACGAAGGCCTGTCAGAGAAAACGAACAACGACGGAGACAGTCAACAGCGGAGGATGGCGTGTCTGCGCCACGTAGCTCGTTCGAGCTTCCTTCTCTTGGTGATGCCCCAAGACTCTTGTCCCTTCCAATTCACATGCGCCCAGACAGAAAATGACCGCTGACGGGTTGGTTTGGCGAGCTACTGACGGCTAGAATGGCTGCAATGAGATCGGGTTGTCTACTCCATGTTCCTGATTATGTGGCTGCTTTGGCAAACAGATGGCTTGGCGACACAGCGCGTATGATGAATAAGGTTGGTCAGAGCGAAGTGTGTGGCATCGGCAGAAAAGACATCGGACCCCAGCTCAAGACCGCTTGCATGTCAGGACGCGAGGATATGTCAAACAAACCCATACCCACAAGGCACTTGAAACTTGAAGCGTTGGGAGGAGGGTCTCAATCAAACGATGTTTCACGATGCGTTGTTATTTGTGTTCTTGGTTGCGCATGATAGAAACTGCAAGCGTTCAGGAGGAGGGAGGGGGTGACACAAAAAATATGGTGTTTGACGTGTCGGCGGCAACTGTTTTGTGGATTCGGCCCGGGTACGCTGGTCAAGGTCCTTAGGCTAGCCGCGTATGCCAGCCCGTGCACCCCCCAAGAATGCATAAGGTTTCGCAGCCCAAACAGGGCTCTATATGGATAGAGCGGTTCGGAGAGTGCTGGAACTAGGTGTTGCGCCGGCTTGCCCTCGCGAGTCTCTCTTGGAGTATTTGGACAGATGCAGACAGGAGGAGACCCCGATCTCTATAAGGACGCGGGGCAGCATGGAGAGTCAAAATCAAATGGGCGCTGTGATCGCGGAGCCAGGGCCGAATGCAATATCATTGCATGCCTCCTCTCTGCCACTCGATCTCATCAACTCAAGTCTAAGAACACAGCAGAAAGTGATACAGAGTGTTTCAGAATACGACATGCTGGTTTCAACAGGTAGCAGAAATGGCACAGACAAATATATGATGTGCATCGGCTCCACAATCAACCTTCCTCAACTAGTGGAAAGAACCACTGCGGAATGCTTGCTTGAAGCAGAGATCCGACGCCGTGCAGCTTCAGAGGCATGTTTCCAGCTTCGTGTCAAGAGTCGGGACTGGTGCCATGATTCAGCTTCTTCCAATTTTAGGTTTGAGAGAGGCATGTTATCGATGCTACGATCTCACGGTTCACCAGATTGGATTTCAGACGGCATGCATTGTCACCCACACCGTTCCTACAACGCGTTCAAAAAGTCGTTCACCATTCTTGAGCCAATGATTTCAGCGCAGATCAATTTTGCAATTTCGATCAACTATGGACAATACTTGAAAATATGGCAATCAATTATAGTCAGCACGGTTCCCGACATGATTCGTGTTCGCTTCGGGCCGCCTCCGAACCATTGCAAACTTTTTAAAAGACAAGTTGTGGCACTGTGCCTCAGGGGATGTGGAAATCAACTGGCTCGCACGCTGTGCGCTCACTCGCTGCCGAATGGGGACTGGGCCGACCACTCAAACATAGATATTTGGTTTCCCGTTGGAACGGAGGTCGACCGAACAGCGCTGGGAAAATTGGTAGACACGGCCATTGTGAACGTGTTCGCTCCAGGTCTGTGCAAACCGTGCGGGCGACACAAGCTGAAGGGCGTGAATTTGGCGATTGGTGCTTGGGCTGCGCTGGAGGCTTGCCGCGGTCTCGTATCGCGCTGCTACCCGCGCATCGCTGCCGAGCAACGCGTCGGGCGCGACAGCAGGGCTGACCGACCCCAGCCTGCTGCAGCGCCTCTTGGCGTACCACCAGCGCTTCTGGCGCCGCCACCTGGGCCTCTACCGATTGCAGATGGAGCTGTTCACGATGCAGCTGGTGGGCCAAGCGGCGCCGCGGCGGGCGCTGGAGCTGGCGCCCCCCCCTGGCCCTGGCAACCGCGCGTCGGACACTGGCGGGGCGGGCAACTCCACTACGCCCAAAGTGTTGGACAGGGATACCCACTGTACTAGCATTCGCAAAGCTTTGGACTTCACACAAGACCACTACGGCTGGGGCTACGACGCACTCATCTTTCGTCAGGTATTGGAGGTGAGCGGCAGGCTCATGGACAAACAAATAGATAGGTCCACCGTCAAATTTTGGAATCGGCTTCGGATGAAGATAGTAGGGATGAATGCCGCAGGTGACCACAGAACGATCCCATTGGAAAGTTACGGAGTGGAGTCTGCAACTTCACCATTCGAGAAAGAATTGTTCAACGACTTGAGCTTGCTGCGAGATTCCGATGGTTTGTGGAAGAATCTTATACCAGAGGGGTGCAGAACCAGGTCTCGATCAGCGCTTGCCTTTAAGCTCATCACGTCGGTGGAATGCTGGGTCGAGGCAATGCTCGTGGACTCCCATCTAGCGTACCCCACCAAGAGGTATATTGCCCTGGTGTCCGATGATGGCGCGAAGGAGGTCGCAGCGGACCCGCCCTGTCTCTTCGACGAGTGGACTGCGAATATTGTCAACGAGTTTCGCGACCACCCCTTACAACTTCGAGCGCCCGCTGCGCAGGCCAAGCTGCGCTTCAAAGCGCGGTTGGAGAAACGTGATATTTTGGAGATCGAGAACTTGCACGCAGCATTCAGGAGGCGAGTCAAGACTAGAGAGGTTCAAAACATCGGCGAGGAGTTCCCAGAGCTCGCGTCAGAGTTTACCTTGGCCAGGTCTCGTACCAGGCGGGCGCGCGCAGAGGTCATCGCGACCCACAGCGGCGAGGCCCAGGCCAACTCCATGGATGGCGCTGACGAGGGCTCCAGCGTAAATGGTCGGAAGAGAAAGCCATCACCGTGGAATTTATTTGCACGGGAGCAGTCGATGGGCGCGCAGAGGAATGGGAACGGCCCCCCCGATGCCAAGGTCATCAGCGACGCCTACAGCAAGCTGGCGGATGGTGAGTTCAAGGCGTTGCAGAAGCGGTGCGACGATGCCCAGAACAGCGTCGACGAGCACGGCAATCTCAAGGCGAAGCCGTTCGGCCCGAAGCCTCGGGAGCTCGCTCGCTTGGATGCTCGAACGGTTCAGGATGCCAATCGCGCTCGGATGACCCAGGCGCTGGCTTTGGCTCGTGACGATGTTGATTCGCCAGTTGTCTGTGCCAGCGTCGCTGCCACGGTGGCCATGGAGGGTCCATCAAGCACGAGCCTTACAGACATGTTGAAAAACGCCAGGAGCATCACTGCGGCATTGGGCAAGCTACGGGCGGAGCAACGCAAAGACGAATTGGCAATATTTCAGAAATGGCACGACACGGAGGGCAAGATGATTGTACGGAGGGCGTTGGAAGAGATACCCCAGCTCCAGCCCTTCGCTGGCTCACGCACTGCTTCGCCTGACTTCGACGACGTGGTGGAATTCATCGGCGACCCTTCTACGCTGCCGGACATATCCAAGACGATTTCAGCATCTTCAAGCGCAGCTCGATCGGGCAGCATCGTCGACGCCATGTGCGCTGACATGGACAGCCTGTGCCAGCCCATCATGCACAGCCAGTCGGCTCGTATACCACCAGATGCCGAGATCAAGCCTGGGGCAAAGCCGACGTGCCAGTCGATGGGCTGCTGCTTGTGCAGCAAGAAAGGCATGGTGCTGCACAGCTTGATGAACCAGTTTCTGAATGAGATGAAGCAGAGGTTCAGGAGTAACGAATCCAAGTCGGACGTCAATAACCACAGAGTATGTTTTCATTTGCGCGGCTACGACCCCAGTGCAGTTGACGAGGACGACGTCATTGCACAAGAGCTGAGATTGCTCAGCGGCGCTGCGCCAGCACGTCAGCCTCAAGAGTTCTGGGCCTCGCTGGGTGCTCTCAGCTGGAATCCGTACAGGCCGTGCTTCAAGCTGTTCAAGCGGTTGGAGCAGCAACTGGAGCGTGCACGCCCAGACGAGGCGTGGCTGGAGGCACCTGTGGGCGGAAACTAATCAACATAACACGTTCTTGAGGTCTGGGCCCCGCCAGCTTTCACATAACCATTTGTTTCCACCTTGTTGTCTCAGGCTTGTGCCAAATCTTCCGCCCCCAGCACGACTTCCTCAAACCACCTCTGGGCGATATTGCGCCCCTCTCGGAGCCTACTTGAACCGTCCTGGGGGCCCCTTGGGGCCTAATAGGCGGCAGTATTGCGTGATGGGTCTGGTAGGTTGACGGCAACTCGGTGGCGAGCGGGGCCCTGGGCTAATTTGTCTATGTCTGAGCGGGGGCCTTGATCGTCGAAATGTTGCTGGGGCGCTTCGGCTTTTTGCTGGCCATCGAGCGCCCCGAACTGGAGCCATATTTGGCAATCTTTGGAGCCGCGTGGGACATTTGCTAATAATAAGCTCGACTTGATTGCCGCTGAACGTTACCTCAACTAGGGTACTAGAGTCACTAGAGGGCGGGCTCGGCGTTTCACTTCGGGAATCTGGGCGCGAGGCATTTGGCCACTGGTCAAGCTCCTCCTGCGCAGAATGCCGATGTGCAACACCGAGATAACCCCGCCGTAACAAGTGCGAGGGCCTCAGAGGCGCTGCCGTTCTGCAACTTCGACTTTAGGATGTCCGGCCAACTGGACCCGATGCTGACGTTCGCCGTGCATTGGCACTACCTGTGCGACTCGGACAACTTGATGCTCGATCGATTCCGCCCTGGTTGGGTTGCTGTCCGACCGTGCTCGTGGTCGGCACCTTCCGTCTGGTGGGGCCCGCGGAAGCGGCGCAAGAGGGCTGCCGCCGACGCTGCAGCTGAGCCCGACGAAGCGTACATGGAGCCTCTGGGCGGGGAGGGTGACGGCGACGAGACCGACGGCGACCAGGGCGATGCTGGCGACGCAGATCCTGACATCGGGGAGGGGCGAAACATTTCGAAACCCGTTCCCCTTCGTAGGGCAGTAAGGAGTATGGGGGGAGGTCGGATCGACGTTCGGGCCCCGATCGATGGCAGAATGCGATCTCCGATTCGAGCCAGAACCGAAACGACGATTCATAGGCCACTGTATTTTCCCACGGCTGCACCGCACGAGCGAGCGAACCGACGTCGGACTGGACCAACCGTCCGTTGAGATCGGGGCAGGTCGGCTACCCGTGGATGCTCCTGAGCTCGGCACTGACGGGATCCACGACTTGTTTTGTTCGGTCGCTGCGTTCGAGCGCCCATCTGATTAATTGCAGTTGGCACTTCTAGTCCCTAGAACCACTGTGGACTCGAACGCAGCGCCCGAACAAGGCACGTTGGGAATCGTAGCCCCCCTGAGGACTGGCTCGGGGACCTCGAGACTAAACTACTTGGAGACGAGGGCGATGACCACGGCGAAGTACCAGCTGTCCGAGACGGGCTTGCCAGCAGTGCGGTGCACGTGCCTGGAGGAGTCATTCGCTTTTTCTTTGTAGATTCCCGCTTTGAAGCAACGTGTTGCAATGTAAATCATTTGAGCCCATTCTAGCGAGACCGAGATTGCGCGCGGTCGACCGCTTGGTCTCATGGTTGCCTGGTTGGGCCAGGCGTTCGATAAGGCCACAAGGGAGGAGCGCCGATGTCCGTTCAAAATGTGCTCGGTCCCGCTTCGGGGCCGCCAGGATGGGCGAAGGTTGCTCGCAGGTTCTCCTGAAGGCCTCCGCATGCTCCAGCAAGGGAGAAAACTGAGGGATGGCGAACCAGAGGAGCCGATCGATGTTCCAATGGGCTGGTAGGTAGGTGGTTGGTACTCAGGATGACTGTGCATGCGCTGAGCTTTTGTTACCCATGCTTGTACCAGAGCGATTGCTAGACTGATACAACTTTGTCTTTAGGTGCAGGCGCTATGGGGAGTGCAGCTTACGAAGTATTTCGACAAGTTGTGTATGGGGAGGCCGCTGGCATTCCCCCGAAACGTTACCAAACGAGGGGGGGGGGGGGGGGGAGTGGAGGGCGATGAGAGGGGAGGGGAGGAGGGAGGGAAGGGGAAGCGCCGAGCATGGCCATGCTAGACCCCCCCCCCCCCCCCCCCCCACACGCGTCTCAAACATCGCTCGCGTCCTCCTCGTCATCCTCGCTCTCCTCATCCTACACCGCCCCGCTTCCTCCTTCCATCCGCCTCCTCCGCCACTGCCGACCTCCCCATGCCCTCCCCCTCCTCCTGGGCTTGGCTCGCGCGGGGCTGGCACAACTAACGCGCCCTGGAATGCTCGGCAGCCCTGTGGGGAGAGCTGCACAAGTGCGTCGTGACATCCATTGGTCAGCGCGTTCTCCTTTGCATTTCAGTGTTCCTGGTAGTGAGGCCCCATCTTGTTTCATGCAACGTATGCGATGTTATCTAGATTGCTTGCTGCTAGATTCTCGATTGGAGACGGCCGTGCGACATCTCGCTTAGGAGACGCCCGTCGGGCCCCGCCAACCCACCCAACCCCAGGGGGATCGAGCCCAAAGGGCAGGCAAAGTGGCTTGGGGGGGCGTCCCGAGACTTGCGATAAGACAGTTGTTTGATGGGGGGGGGGGGGGTAAACAAATCTAACCATTAGGTTGTTTCGGGGGAGGGGGGGGGGGGCGGGGGGGGGGGGTCGCCTTAAATTAATCTAACCATTAATTGTTTCGGAAGGGGGGGGGGGGGGGGGGGGGTCGCCTTTAAACAGTCTAACATTAGATTGTGTAAGGCGCGCGGTGCGCGGAAACAATCAAACATGTAACCTTATGTAGGTCGGCGCAGCAATCTGTTCCTTATTTACAAAAGGACACTGCTCTACAATCAAATAGAAGACGCTCTAAAACAAGGCAACTGCCTTATCTATATTTTGTAGTAACAAATACACATAAGGCCACCGCCAGCGTTTTTTTTTTTTTTTTTTTTTTTTTTTTTTTTTTTTTTTTTTTTTTTTTTTTTTTTTTTTTTTTTTTTTTTTTTTTTTTTTGGTTTTTTATAATTTTTTATTTTTTTTTTAATATATATATTATATATATATATATATATATAACTATATAGCGCTCTACAAACAATCAAACAGTACCTTAAACAGACAAGTGTCTGTTGAAGGGTCTGTTTAAGGCAATTTTTGATTGTTTTATTTTTGATGTTTTAGGGCAGTTGGTGGTGCGGGGGGGGGGGGGGGGGGGGTAAAACAATTAAAAAACGCTTAAAAAAACACAATCAAGAAGTGCCTTAAACAGACAAAATCTCTGGATTCCAAGGGACCCATTGGAATTCATTGGAAACTAGAGATTTTGTCTGTTTAAGGTACTTTTTGATTGTTTTAGGGCATTGTTTAAATATTGTTTTAAGGTCTAAAACAATCAAAAGTGCTTCAAGCAGACAAAATCTCCAGTTTCCAATGGATTACAATGCGCCCCTTGGAATATGGAGATTTTGTTTGTTTAAAGCACTTTTTTGTTTGTTTTAGATAGTTTTCTATTGCTTTAGAGCGTTTCTTTTTTCAAATGTGTTTCTGCCTTATGTGTATTTTTTTCATAAATAAGGATTCCACTTGCCAGCCGCACCAGAAACTTTAAAACCAATCAAAACAGCCTTATCAACAATACCCACTGAAAACCAAATAAGATTGTTTCGGGGGGGGGGGGAGGGGGGGGGGTCGCCTTAAACAAGCTAACCATTAGATTGTCGGGGGGGTGGGGGGGGGGGGGGGGGGGGGGGGGGGGGCGCCTTAAACAATCTAACCCTAGATTGTTTCGGAGGGGGGGGGGGGTCGCCTTAAACAATCTAACCATTAGGGTGTTTCTGGCCCCCCTGTGGCGGTACACTGACCTTGCCTTGCGCGTCGTAGATTGCTCTCGCGTCGCAACCGACGAATGCCCCAGAAAGGCTGATACATGACTTCTTGCAATGCTTGCGAATCGTGACATCATTTGGCCCCTCTCACGAGCGCCGTCGCGCGTCCTTATTGGATGCGTGCCGTGCAGGCGCGAAGCCCTTTCTATTCGTCGCTCCCAATGGCATTCATTCACGCCCGACGCAGTCGGGCAAATACTCTCGCTCACCGCTCACACTCACTCGCTCATTCACAGGCGGTCGCACCACGCGCCCTCTCGCACCTGCGCGCTCACACCACGCGCTCGCTCACGCACAAGCGCATTCACGCTCACCCACAGTCAACCACAACCGATCGCGCACGCACTCATTCACTACATGTTTCAGACAGGCACTCATTCACTACATGTTTCACAAGCGTTCACAATCATAATGATTCGCACTGGCTAACGCATTTACGCACGCTCGGCCCCACCCATTCGCACGCACTGGCGTTCATACAACTCGTGCGCACTCGCATGCTTACGCGCCCACACCAACGCACACGAAACACACACTCACTTACCCACACCGTTACACAACTAAACGCATTCATTCGCACTCGTTACCGCTGGCTCACACTCACTCACGCCTACACGCACGCATACAACCAGCCGTACTGTACGACACCCAATCACTCCACATCGCACATGCACACTCGTATACACCCCCTTTCGCACAGGGCAAGGCACGACACGCCTTTTTAAACAGAGCGCGTGGTTATATGAACTGCGCCGGGTCCCATCATGGGGCCGTTTGGGGGGGCCCTGGGGGCGCGCGGGTCGCCCGCGCAGGCATCCTGGGGACCTCGATGGACTCGGGCTTGCTCCAGAAAGGGCTCCGAAGACCAACAGAAACGTGTGCGCGCAGCCTCTAGCCTCCTGCCTCCTGCTTCAACCCCGTCGTCTTAGCCATATCGGCTCCAGGCAGCGTGCTTTGCGCTCCTGGCGTCTTAGCGTTCCGCAGAACTCGGCCTGTGGCAAGGGGTGCCATGAGCGGCGCCGTTGGACGCGGTGCGCCCCGTGGTAGGGGCAGGAGCAAGAGGGCCTGCGGTGGCCGCGTCGCAGCTGACCTCTCGAGCACGGGAGACGACATGAGCGCCATGTCCGTTGTGACCGAGGGGCACACGTCAGACAAGAGACGGCGCAGGATCGGGCAGCTCATCGAGGCAGGGGGTCGAGACAAGAAGCTCGGCCCGCGCGTCGCCGTGGAGACCGACGTCAGCGCAGCGCCTCCTACGATCTCGGCGGGCAAGCACTGCCAGTGGGGCAGATGCCCGTTCACGAAGGACCGTTCGACATCCTCTCTGTCTCTGTCTCTGTCTCTGTCTCTGTCTCTGTCTCTGTCTCTGTCTCTCTGTCTCTCTGTCTCTCTGTCTCTCTGTCTCTCTGTCTCTCTGTCTCTCTGTCTCTCTGTCTCTCTGTCTCTCTGTTCTCTCTCTCTCTCTGTCTCTCTGTCTCTCTGTCTTTCTGCTCTCTCTGTCTCTCTGTCTCTCTGTTCCTGTGTCTCTGTGCCTTCTGTGTCTATGTGTTCTCTCGTGTCTCTGTGTCTCTGTGGTCTCTGTGTTCTGTGTCTCTGTCTGTGTGTCTCTGGTCTCTGTGTGTACTGTGTTCTTGTGTCTCTGTGTCTCAGTGTCTCTGTGTCTCCTGTGTCTCCTCTCTCTGGTCTCTGTGTCTCTCTGTCTTCTGTGTTCTCTTGTGTCCTTGCTCTGGTCTCTGTGTCTCTTTTGTCTCTGGTATCGGTGTTCTTCTGTGTCCTCGTGTCCTGTGTATCTGTGTCTCTGTTGGTTCTTGTGTCTCGTGTCTCTGGTTTTTGTACCCTGTGTCTCTGTGTCTCTGTGTCTCTGTGTCTCTGTGTCTCTGTGTCTCTGTGTCTCTGTGTCTCTGTGTCTCTGTGTCTCTGTGTCTCTGTGTCTCTGTGTCTCTGTGTCTCTGTCCTTCTGTCCTTCTGTCCTTCTGTCCTTCTGTCCTTCTGTCCTTCTGTCCTTCTGTCCTTCTGTCCTTCTGTCTCTCTGTCTCTCTGTCCCTCTGTCTCTCTGTCTCTCTGTCTCTCTGTCTCTCTGTCTCTCTGTCTCTCTGTCTCTCTGTCTCTCTGTCTCTCTGTCTCTCTGTCTCTCTGTCTCGCTGTCTCTCTGTCTCTCTGTCTCTCTGTCTCTCTGTCTCTCTGTCTCTCTGTCTCTCTGTCTCTCTGTCGCTCTGTTCTCTGTCTCTCTGTCTCTCTCCTCTCTCCCTCCTCTCTCCTCCTGTCTCTCTCTCTCTGTCTCTCTCTCTCCGGGCGCGCCACCGCAGGACGGACCAGCGGTGTCGCGTGCGCAGTATATGCGCGCGCGTTGCGCCGCCGCCGCGTCGAGCTGCCGCCGCTGGTCTGCTTTTGCTCTTGTGTTCGGCAGGACGGATCGAGGAGTCGCCTCCCTCTCCCTCTGCTGCCGTCTCACCTCTCCTCCCCTCGCCCCCCCACGGTGCAGGAGTGAGGAGGATTTTTCGATGCAGTTTTGCCGATGTTTATGAACCCCCCCTGGCGCAGTGTCGACCATGCCCCGCCTATACTTCTGGCCTGACGGCGGCTTCAGCCCCGTTCAAGCCAATCTGCAGGGACGCCATGAGCTCCTACTGTGGCCAAGCCTCCTACCTGGGTAAGGGCCAGGCTGCCCTCCACCGTGCGGGACGAGCCAACCCCAGCTCCACCGATGGAGACGGGCCAGGTCGCTCCATCCACCTCGTCAGCCTCAACATCACGAGTCTCCCAGCAAATTGGCCAACTATCACCGCTCTAGGTGTCGACCACAACGCCGCAGTCATAGCACTGCAGGAGACCCGACATGCCAAGCCTACCAGACAAGCCATCGTTACCAACGCCGCCAATCCACACAACGGGGGATATCATGCCAGTCTGGGACCTGACCTGGATCTGGCGCGAGCCCAGCGCAAAGCTGCCCACGGCGGCACAGACCACACAGTCGAGGGCAACACTGGCGCATCGGGAGGGGTCGCCATCCTCACTAAGGACGCCATCGTCGACTCCACCGTCGACGACACTGCGTCCTGTATCGCCACACTCAAGGCCAAGAAAAGATGGCACGAGGCCTTCCTCCCGCTCTGCACCCAGCACCGCCCCAGGCGGCGAAGAAACAACCACGGGCCCGCTGGGATCTACATAGCGAGCCTCTATGGGGTCGCTGGAGGAGACAGCACCGACTTGTTTCGGCTAGCTGACTGCGCCGCCGCGAGGGTCGGCACAGCCCCGTATTTCATTTGCATGGACGCCAGCACGAACATCGACGACAATCCACACCTGCTGCACATGATGCAACACGGATGGTTTAACGTCGCTGAAGGCACACCTGACCACACCATGCACACATATGGCAATATCCCTGACTGGGACCGTGTCACCAAGTGTCCCCGCACTTCGCGCATCGATTACATCATCGCCAACCAAGCGGCGCGATCCCTTGTCACCGACTTCTGCTATCTGCGTGATTTGCCAGCGAAGTCCCACGTTGGCCTGCAGGTCACGCTCGACCTTAGCCGCCTCGACCATACGGCCCGACGCCTTCTAGCCCCCACGCCTTACCCTCCTAACGATGGAGCTCATGAGGGCCACGAACTTCAGGCATTAGGGACCCTTATCGCAGGGCGATACCAGGACCGCATGGTGCAGGCCGACACACGCGACGATGTGGAACGCATGTTCGCCCTGGCAAACGAGGCCAGCCATGAGTACCATCTCACCCGGCTGCGCGACCTGCCACCTCCACCGCCAGACCACCAAAAAAAGAAGCCCCCTACCATGCACGGGCTCACACCCACGTTCGAGGAGCGACCCGCTGTCCCCCGCGCCTTTCCCACCTACGGAGCTTCCACGATCCACATGAACCGCCTTCGCAAGCTCCATCGGCAACTTTGTGAGCTTCGCTTCATCGGACAGCACCGCCATATCGACTGCCGTGCCATCCCGCCGTACCTGGCGCAGCGCATCGACTGCACGTGGACCGCGGCCCGCCTTCTCTGTCATAAGCTGCGCCCCACGGTCCTCCTGGCCTTTCCCGAGGCCTGGAACCCCGACGAGCCAGCACCACACGGAGAGCACCTGGACCGTCTGATCCAAAACCTTGACTCAGAGCTGGCGCGACGTGCAAACCGAGCCAAAGCTGAACGCATCAAGATTTGGGCTGAGGGTGTCCGCGAGCCAAGCGGGCGAAAGGCGGCCATATACGCACGGGCTGCTGACTGCTCGCCCACGGCGTACCTCCGCACGCCCACCACTCCCGACGATACGCAACTCCACTGCGACACCACCGCCTTCAACCCTGACCAAGCTTGCACGGACGATTGTGACGCCGACACCGACGCTGGCGGCTTCAGCCCCAGCGACGGTAGTTCGCTCGACACGGACAATGATGAAGGCCACACTTGTGACCCACCACCTGCCCAGGTTCCCGACGCCCTTCCCGCCAACGCCATTGTTGCCAATACCAAAGACATGCTTAAGCTCATGGTCGACACCTGGGAGCCCATCTTGGGCAGGTACCGCGCTCGTGCAGGTCATGATGCCGAAGCCATGCCGACGTGGGCAGACTTCTACGACGAGTACCGACAAGAGCTGCCTACGCCATCACCAGCAGTCCCTTTCCACCTCGCCGACGACCAACTCATCCACTTCATTCGCAACCGTTCACCGTGCCGCGCGGGGGGACTCGACGGCTGGACAACTAAGGAGGCCAAGGAGTTACCCGACGACATCCTTCGCCTCTTCGCCAGCGTCTTACGTGCTATGCAACGCACTGGCAACATCCCAGAACCCCTCCTTCACGTGCCAAACCCGTGCCTCAGAAAAGGCCGAGGGGAACTTCCGACGGACCAACGACTCCTCTCGGTTCTCTCCGTTTGGATGTACGCGTGGGAAGCGCCAGCCTACCGTAGCCTCACGGACTGGCGGAAAGGATGGACCCACGCCACGAGTTTCGGCGCGGTCCCCAAAGCTACCATTGGGGATGTCAGCACCTCTCTCGCCCTGCGCATCGAGCACGCCAGGGCTTTGCTCCTCCCCTTAGCTGGAGCTGCCCTAGACCGACAGAAGTGCTTCGATTACCTCATCACGGACATCTGCCTTAACCTTGCACTCCACGTGGGGTGCCCTCAAGACATCGTTACTGTCCGCCGAAACTTCTACAACCACCACAAACGCTACATCCGCATGAACGGAGCGTACTCTAAGGACTTGGCCAGGACTAGCGGTCACCTCCAGGGAAGTTCGTGGTCCCTGGACGACATCAAGATGCTCATGTGCGTGTGGACAAAGAGGCAGCATCGATACGTTCCTCGATCACTCAGCACTACCTTTGTGGATGACAGCAACTCCACTACCCACACCGCGTCTGAGCTGCAGAAATCTCTTGACGAAACCGCCAAGTTTGATTGATTCTCAGGTCAACGCATTCACCCTGGTAAAGTGGCAGGGTGGGCGCTCACCGACGAACTTCACGCCGCCGTCACCCAGCTCACTCTGGCGGAGCGCCCCCTACGTGTGGTCGATTCCTTCAAGCTCGTCGGGAGTTACATCAACGCCGAGGCAGCGCCGGCTCCAGCCGCGCTGAACCTCACGGCCACCGCAGATGCCCGTGTTCGGAGGGCGACTATTCGCCTGCCGCGCATTGGCAAGCTCCCATCGCCGATGCTTATCAAGGCGCGGCACGCCCGTTCCCTTGCTGCCAGTGTCTGCACCACGGGCACCGACATTCAAGCACCATCAGGCCCAGCCAAAACTGCCTACAACCACGCCCTCAAGGCGGCCATCCGCCCCAAGGGGAACAAGTGGGTCGAGTTCTGGACTCTCATGGCCGTGTGCGTCCAAGGACACGCCCTGGAGATCGACGCCATCACGCAGCGGGAAGCATTCCTGTGCCTGCGGCGACAGGTTAACCGCGACGTTACACTCTGCGGGCTCGCCAGAGACCTTCAACACCACGTCCAGACCCTGTGTGGTGGAGGTCCCGTCGGACGACTCGTCCAGTCGCTCCAGCAGCTCCGATGGACCTGGCCCGCATTTGGCATCATGTGCGACGACTGGGGCTGCCAGATCAGCTGGCTGAATTTACCCCAAAACGCTTTCCTTCACATGCTGCGGGCCTCACAACGCAGAGCCTTCCTGCGGAGGATCAAGCCACGGCGACACGACCTTGGATACCTTGCCTCTGTCAAACAGGGCCTCGACCTCTTCGCCAGCACGTGGCTCGCCCGAACCAAAGGAGCAGCCAAATGCACGGCCTGGCAGCTGGCGCTCCTCCTGAACTACCTGTCGGGCGGGGACCACACCCAACAGCGACGACCCCGATCAAACACGTCAGCCGACCCCAGCCCCATCTGCCGATACTGCGACGAGGAAGAGGAAACTCAGGAGCACACTGTCCGCGACTGCAAGTGCTGGGCCCGAGAAAGACTCCCTCTCACCATCCTCATCAGTGACGACCAGTGGGCCCGTCTCCCGCCGCACACAAGACACTGCGGGCTCTTTGACGAAGACCCAGCCCTCCTTGACCTGCAGGCCGACCTCGCGAGGGACCCGCTGCCACAGCCCATGCCGCGGCCCTCCCCTGAGGGAGATCCTGCGGCTTCAGCCCAGGACACCTACACCACCTACCTGGACCACGACACTGGTTGGACATGGGTTTACGCTGCCACAGACGGTGCTTGTACCAACCAAGCCATCCCTTTGCTAGCACGAGCGGGTTACGGCGTCTACTACGGCATCGACCATCGCATGAACTACAGTGCACGCGTCCACGGCCTAACGCAGAACGCCCAGGTTGCGGAGACCCTCGCCATCGTACACCTTACGGCATGTGCCGAACGGCCCGTGCACGTTTTCGTCGACAACCAGGCAGTGGTCGATGGGTTCCAAAGCATCATCGACGGACATCCAGCGCCGCAGGGCACGCATGTGGACCTCTGGGAAAAGATCCACCGATGTGTTATGGCCAAGCCAAACATGTTCCGCGTCGAGAAAATCGCCAGCCACCTGGGAGACATGGGCATCGACCTCGGGATCATCGGGCCCATTGCGGAGGAGTTCAATCGTCAGGCTGACGCCCTCGCCACAACGGCGGCACGCACTCACAACCTTCCAGACGACATTGTCGAAGCTGCCAAAACACGACATCGCCAAGCGACCGTGCTTCATGGGGTCGCTGTCGCCATCTACGAGCGCAGACACCGCACACTCCCGCTCCCACACCGCAGGGCTGGGTTTACAGCTGCGGAACTCAACAAAATGGAACAAAACCCCCTGCTGTCGGACCAGGCACCACCCGCGGCTGGACCAGACATCCCACAGAACCCGGACGAGTTCTGGGCCGAGGCCCAACGGGCGATATTCGACGAACAGGAGGACGACCCGTTCGGCTTCGGCGGGGGACTTGACTTCCTAGGCGACGGGCCAGCCAGCGCCAACCTTGCCCCGTCGGGCATCCGCGCGACGCCCTCGACTCCGCCACCGAGAGCGGCACCGCACCCACATGACGACGCCGCTCACCTCCAAGACGCTGACGAACAGGAGGACGACCCGTTCAGCTTCGGTGGGGGATTGGACGTCTTGGTCGACGGCCCAGCCAGCGACAACCCTGCCCCGTCGGGCAACCTCTCGACGCCTACCGCGACTCCGTCTCCGAGAGCGACATCGCTCCCATATGACGATATCGGTCACCGCCAAGACGCCGACGACGACCCGGGTGACCCCCGCGGACTGAGTGGCATAGACGACGCACCGCCGACTCACGCTGCCGACCATGCCGCCCTATCGAGACGCCACCCTACTACGCGGCTGACCTCAGAGCCCTCGCACGGCATCATGATTGGCCCCACCGCGCAAACCACTCCGCCCCCCCACCAGCGGCAGCCCGCGGGGGCGGCTTCAGCCCCCCCGCAGGGCACTGAACCAGGCAGGCCCTCGCACCCCGCCCACGCTTCCATCGTTGCTGATCGAGAGGATGCGGCTCTTCCGACCTCTCGGGGCGTGGCCCTAGCGGCTCCAGCCCTGGGGCCGCGTGCTCCCCTCCAGTCACCTTTCAAGGGTGACGGACGTCAGCATACGGGGTGCCGTACTACGCTAGTCCACCACCTGGCCAGGCGTACCGAGGACCTCACCCCTGTCACGAGGCCCGCGGCCGCTGGCACTGAGCAACCACCCCTCGCCGACCGCGAAACCGAGCTGTCCCAGGCTATGGCCGCTCTCCAGCAGAGGTGTGCTGCTCTCGCCGCGGACCTTGCCGCCGCTCAAGCCCGTCAAGGCCCTCTACTCCAGCGCCTCCACAGCGCCGGGCGAGCCTTCGCCGAGCTGCTTGCGCCCTCGCCCGATGGTGCCGTGCCGTCACTCACCATCCAAGCTATGCTGTCATCGTTCCGCGGCGCTCCACCTGGTGCCCCGCGCTAATTTCCTCCTTTCTGCCTGCCCGTGAGTACGCGTGGCTCCGCGTCCACGGTGTCAGGGCGTGGGGGCGGGGGGTGCCCCGTCCCTGCGCGCCGCTTAGCGGCCAAGCGCCCAACTGGCGGTCTGCCAAGCCGCCTAGCCACGTGTCAGCACGTCGCCTTTCTTGTTGGGGCCTATTTCCTCACGCGGTCTGACAGGTGAGATCATCATCGTCTGTCCGCCGTCTGTGGCGTCTGTCGCACTGCGCCGGGGGAGGGTTTTTTTTGTTGCCCGCCCTCGTATCTAAAGGCTGCACCGCCGCAAATAGTGCATGCGAGTTGTCGCACCGCAGTGCGCCTCGCGGACGGACCCTGGTCCGCCTACTTGTCCGATCTCTCTCTCTCTCTCTCTCTCTCTCTCTCTCCCTCGCTCTCTCTCTCTCTCTCTCTCTCTCTCTCTGTCTCTCTCTCTCTCTCTCTCTCTCTCTCTCTCTCTCCTCTCTCCCTCTCTCTCTCTCTCTCTCCCTCGCTTTCCCGCGGCTGGACCAGACATCCCGCAGAACCCGCACGAGCTCTGGGCCGAGGCCAAACGGGCGATTTACGACGAACAGGAGGACGACCCGTTCGGCTTCGGCGGGGGACTAGACTTCCTGGACGACGGGCCAGCCAGCGCCAACCTTGCCCCGTCGGGCATCCGCACGACACCCACCTCGACTCCGCCACCGAGAGCGGCACCGCACCCACATGATGACGTCGCTCACCCCCAAGACGCCGATGAACGGGAGGACGACCCGTTCGGCTTCGGTGGGGGATTGGACTTCTTGGACGACGGCCCAGCCAGCGACAACCCTGCCCCGTCGGGCAACCTCCCGACGCCTACCGCGACTCCGCCACCGAGAGCGACAGTGCACCCACATGATGAGGTCGCCCACCGTCAAGACGCCGACGATGACCTGGTTGACCCCCTCGGACCGAGTGGCAGCATAGACGACGCTCCGCCGACACCCCACGCTGCCGACCATGCCGCCCTATCGAGACGCCACCCGACTATGCGGCCTACCTCAGAGCCCTCGCATGGCATCATGATTGGTCCTACCGTGCCACCCACTCCGCCCCCCCACCAGCGCCAGCCCGCGGGGGCGGCTCCAGCCCCCCCGCAGGGCACTGAGCCAGTCAGGCCGCCGCACCCCGTCCATGCTTCCACTGTTGCTGGGTGTGAGGATGCGGCTCGTCCGACCTCACGGGGCGTGGCCCTAGCGGCTCCAGCCCTGGGGCCGCGTGTTACCCTCCAGTCACCTCTCAAGGGTGACGGCCGTCAGCACACAGGATGCCGTTCTGCGCCAGCCCACCACTTGGCCAGGCGCACTGATGACCTCGCCCCTGCCACGAGGCCCGAGACCGCTGACACTGAGCAGCCGCCCCGCACCGACCGCGAGACCGAGCTGTCCCAGGCTATGGCCGCTCTTCAGCAGAGGTGTGCTGCTCTCGCCGCGGACCTCGCCGCTGCTCAAGCCCGTCAAGGCCCTCTGCTCCAGCGCCTCCACAGCGCCGGGCGAGCCTTCGCCGAGCTGCTTACGCCCTCGCCCGATGGTGCCGTGCCGTCACTCACCATCCAAGCTATGCTGTCATCGTTCCGCGGCGCTCCACCTGGTGCCCCGCGCTAATCTCCTCTTTTCTGCCTGCCCGTGAGTACGCGTGGCTCCGCGTCCACGGTGTCAGGGCGTGGGGGCGGGGGGTGCCCCGTCACTGCGCGCCGCTTTGCGGCCAAGCGCCCAACTGGCGGTCTGCCAAGCCGCCTAGCCACGTGTCAGCACGTCGCCTTCCTCGTTGGGGCCCTTCTTCTTTACGCGGTCTGACAGGTGAGATCTTCGCCGTCTGTCCGCCGTCTGTAGCGTCTGTCGCACTGCGCCGGGGGAGGGTTTTTTTGTTGCCCGCCCTCGTATCTAAAGGCTGCACCGCCGCAAATAGTGTTTAGCGAGTTGTCGCACCGCAGTGCGCCTCGCGGACGGACCCTGGTCCGCCTACTTGTCCGCTCTCTCTCTCTCTCTCTCTCTCTCTCTCTCTCTCTCTCTCTCTAGTCTCGGCTCGAGAGTGCTCTGCACTCAGACCGCAGCCGCGACGCGAAGCGCCCCGCCTCGGAGCCAGACTCCCAGGCCTCGCGAGACCGGAGGGGTCCCAGCAGGACCCTACTGATTCGCGTCACCTCTCCCCACCAGAGCGCCCGCAGCAATGGCCCCCAGTAAACCGGAGCGCCGTCGCTCTTCCAAGCAGCCTCCGAGCTCACGTCCTGCTGCTGAAGGGTCTCTCCTCCAACGCAAGCAGGACTGCATCGCAGCTTTCAAGCAAGCGGGGTCTGACCGCCCCACGGCCGCATACAGCGGGCTTGCCGAGCTGAACGCGGATGAGCTCCAGGCCACGTACGACATGCACAAGACCAACACGAAGAAGCTCGGCAGTGCCTTGATCCGCATGTGCGCCGCCAACCAGATCAGCTACACGCTGGATCACCACCAGCGCAGCAAGCCTAAGCGCATTGGCGGTGACACATCACACCCACCAGCTGGGTCCGCACGTCTTCAGGCTGCGGACACCCAATTCATCGCCCTGGACCCGGCCTTTTGGAAGGTCCCTGTCCTCGCCGAACCCACATCTCCTGACGACGGCAAGACGTACAAGCCCAGTATCAGCCTCCACGACTACGAGAGCGGTGAACGGCTGCTGCAACACCACCTCGAGCAGGGTAAGCGTACCACGGGTCAGCTTGCGATTGCTGTCATGGGCCCAAAAAACTATAACTACGTCGGTACCGAGCTCGCCGTCCCCGTGCTGAAGCGTCACCCCAAGGCGCCCAAAGTGGTCCACACGCACGTCCCCGTGACCGTGTACCAGATGGGCACCAAGGAAGTCGCCTGCACGGAAAAAGTAGCCGTCGCCACCATCGACCCTGCCGACCACGTATGCTGGATTCGGGCGACCATACATGAAACCGAGGCCATCGCCGCAGTCCCCTCCATGCATCAGGCCTTCGAGGACCAGTTCTCGGGAGGTGCACCCGCGAACGGTGGTCGAGGCGCCCAAGGGTCCTTCGAGGCCTCTTCCGCCTCCACAGGAAAGGCGCGCCAAAAACAAAGAACAGGGAAGAGTCAAGACAAGAAGCTTTTTTTTTGTTTTTTTTTTTTTTTTTTTTTTTTTTTATTTTTTTTTTTTTTGTTTTTTTTGTTTTTTTTTTTTTTTTTTTTTTTTTTTTTTTCTTTTTTTTTTCGCCGCCAGGAGCTCGATAGGTCAGCTCAGGACACATTCTCAAGGCCATCTTCAATCCGGCAAACTTGTTACAATCCGCCAACAATCGCGAACCCTGCAAAAGCCTAGGCAGGTTTGGATCAGGCGTCGGAAAGAGGTCCCTGGCTGCCACCTTCGGCGTCAGTCTTCAAGCGGTCGACAAGGTCTTGGCGGGTTCAGGGCAACTCGGCGCCACCTACGACCTCAGCAACGTAGGTGCAGACGAGCCCACTGCAGACAAGTACCAGACCGTGTGGTTCCCTGAGGACCAGCCCATCACGATGGCAGATGCGTTCCAGAAGTCGGTGGATTTCAAAGCCCTGGGAGTCGTCAGGCACGGCAAGTCAGGCTTATTGGGGATCCGTGTTTCACGAGGGTCAGACGCCGCCAAGGCTGCTGCCGTCAGCATCCGCGGCTGCGAAGCCACCCTCGCCAAGACGCGCTTCCGCATCACTGGCATTGCGGCACGCCACGCCACGCTGACCCAGCTCGCCAAGACTCTCACGGGCCCGTCCGTTAAATGGGACTGTGAGGTCTACCACACCGCCTGGGACCCAGCCACTTCGGCTCAGTTTGCCTTAGTGCGCGCCCATCGTCCCCCACTCACATATACGGTACAGGTCGCAGGGTGCCACATCCCGTGGAGCATCACCGAGGCCCCGCTGGCTGAGGTGGTGCCGAAGAGGGACAACGTTACCATCGTCACGCCTACCACCATCACAGAGCCTGTGACGCCGCCAGCCCGTGGTGGCGGCTTCAGCCCCGCCACTGGCACACTCCTCACTAAAGCGGCCCAGAGCCCTTACCTCCACGACCTTATGACTGCCACGCCCAAAGGCAAGGGCGTCGCACCGCTCCTGATCCCCAAAGAGGAGCCTTTAGCCAAGCGCCACCGATCCGCCAGTGGGAAACGCGACGCCACGCCGCACGCAAGATCACGCGGCGCCCCAGGCCGCAGCTCCTCTGCACCCCCGCACGGCACGGACGGAGCTGCCGAGCAGACGGCCGTCCAAGGATCAGGTGGTCATGACCCGCAGCTTGGCACGGTGGCGGCTGAAGGTGGGGGCCACACCGATGGGGACGCTGCCACAGCCGCCGAAGTACCAGGCGACGCTGACGACGCCGAGATCCTCTCATCAGGTGATGAATACAGCGTGGCTTCCCACGAACTCAACACCTTCGGCGAACGCTTCGCATCGGCCCCTAAACTGCCAGATGCCGCCACGACCCCCATCCAACACATGGAACAACAGCACGAGCTGCTTGCCAACACGGTGGATAACATGCAGGTTCAGCTTGCGGGCGTTCTCTCCTCCCAGGCCACACTCACGGAGCACGTCTCAGGTTTGGAACGGGGGCTTGCCACCGTCGTCACCCAGCAACAGACGGCAACCGCCGAAGCCGCTGCACTGCGTGGCGACATCCAGGCCCTCCTCGGGCACCTCACGGGGGGCACCATCCACCTGCCACAGGTGGCACTCTCGAAACTAAGAAGGAGGAAGCTGCATCAGTTGCCGATCCCGTGGTTGTCTGCGGGTGGATCGACCAGCCAGGCCAGGTCACCCCAGGGACGGGGCCCCCAGGGGCTGACAAAGGCAAAGACAAGGGTCGGGTCACTCAGGAACCCTATTGAAGGTGCCTCAGAGAGCCTGCCTCAGCCCTCCGAGGAAGCGCCTTCAGAGGCATCTTTTCTCTCTTCGCGTCGTATCTCTTTCTTGTCATATCATGTCAGTTTTGGCAGCAGCACGAGCAAGCTATCTGGTGTAGGGACACCTGTCATCTTGCTGGGGGTGTGTTTGTTGCAATGTACATGAGCATGCAGGGGTATCTGAGGATGCGTGCTGACATGCAGCTTTTGGCTCATCGCTCGCGCCGCCCGCCAGGCCTCGCCATCATGTTGCGCCTTGCCTGCAGCCTGGCCCTCCCCTCGCTCGCTGGAGCACACCCGTCTTCAGGCGGTGCGCCCCAGCATGGAGGTGAGGTTTTCCTGCGACACGCTGAACGTGGGACTCTTTTCTACCTTTACGATGACAGCATCTACAAGTACGATCACTGCACCATTTTGGACCCGATCGTGAACAGCACCGCAGCCGCGGGTCCGTGCGGCAACGGACCGCTGGGCGCCATCGTGAGCGCATGCACGCCCTTGTCAACTACGACACATGCATCGAAATCCACCCCCAGCGTGGCCTCGACCGTTGTGCAGCAGATCCTTGACGGGGACGTTGATATAGGCCAGGCACGCAGTGGCGGCTTCAGCCCCGCTGTCGTGCCCCGCCATTGCCCCACGGGTCTCACCACCCCACTGTGCGCTAGGGGCGAACCCGAGGAGGACCCTGCTTTCTGGCACCTGATGATGATTCGTGCCCGGCTCATACCGTGTGCTGCGGCGTGGGCACCAGGTGAGGACCACCAGGACGTGTTCTGGGCATGGCTCGAGGACTGCGTCCCGTACATCCTGGCGACGCTTCATCTGCCACAGTACGAACACCTCTTCCAGGAGGACTCTGAGGACACAACCGACGCCCTGCGCCAGCTCACCGCGTTCGACATGTGCGAGGACATCTGGTATAGAGCGGGCCCCGACAGACAGCGCACAAACCGCAACCTCACTCGTATCCAGGGCAGCCGCGAGTATTCCACCCGCTACTTTGGCCTCCTTCTGGAATGCCAGGGTGCTCGTGCCCAGCTTGTCGGCCCTGAAGCTTTCACGGCACCTTTGCCGCCATACCTCTCACGGGCCCACGCCTTACTCCCAAGAGGCCTTCCCCCACCCGACCAAGACGCCCTGGCGTACCTCGCTGATGCGATCCTGCACCACCCGACAGACATGCAGCCGCTTGTCGAGGCGGAGCTCGCCGCGGCACCGATGGAACCGCTTAACCCACCACCGCCAGCTGGCCTCGCCCAGCACGCCACGGGTGAGCAGGCCGCAGACGACCCCATATCATGGCTGCTCCAGCACATCGCGGCCAGCGATATCAGCAACATACCCCTGGACTCGTTCCACGCGTCGGACGATATCAGCAACATATCCCTGGGCTCGGTCCACGTGGACGATAGCCAGGACGACATGGAAACCCAGGATCGCGACGGCGCGACACCACCAGGCGACACGGCCCAGCGTGACCGCGACAGTGAACCCCACCTAGGGCACACCTCGTCGCACAGCAGTCCGCCCAACAACTCGGCCCAGGCCGACCCCTGCGCACAGCTCAACGACGCTGAAGGCGCCACTGCCGCCGACGCGACAAGCCATACCACTGCATCGCCAGCTCATGCCAGCCCGCGCAGTGGCGGCTTCAGCCCCGCTGCAGCACTGGCTGGACCTGGACATCCCCAGACCGCAGGTGGCAGCACCACGCCCCACACCTCTGTATACCGTGTTAACGTGACTGACTCCAACCCCAGTGTCATTGACCACTGGCAGGCCGACATCGACAACGACCCATCGATGATGAGTACCCAGATGCAAGCGGTTCCCACGAGCCCCAGCACAGCGCAGCGGCATCACGACACTGTGGCTGCCTCATCTGCCTCTTTGTGGCCACGTACGCCATCGTGATAGCAATGCCGTACAAGGACCAGATCGATGGGTACTTGCCGACGCCGAGCCGAGACCCCAGCTACCGACAACGACGACGACGTGAAGCGGCGGCACCAGGCCCATCTGTGCCCACCACATCCCGACGCACAACGACATACAACGTCACGTCCGCATTGTGGGCCACTCTCAAATGGACCAGCGTCAAACTCAGAGATAGCGTCTCGGGCGGAGCCACCGCAGTCGGGGTCGGCCTCGGGGGTGTCCTGAAATGGGCAGCGGCAAGCTAGGGGCTATTGCCACGGGTGGAGTCGTGTGTGGTCTTCTACTCGTCGGTGCCAAACTTCTTGCCCAGGGAGCTGTCGGACACGTAGGAGCCCGCATCTGTGCGCGGGCCCTGGACTCATCCACAGCCCAGTGGTGCCTCCGCTGTTGCCAACCGAGCAGGAGGCCGCGTGATGAGGCCACATACACAATGCCGTGCACGCTCGCCGACGAACACGACGACCAGCACGTGCACTCACTCCGGCATCCGCTGCTGCAGGAACACTACGCCGCAGCAGTTGCCGCCGCAGTCGCCGATGTCACTACCGCCACCACCGCCGCCATCGTCGAAGTCACTGCCGCCGTATCGCGAGCCTCGTCTGTCACACCAATATCGACCAGCCCGTCTCCGCGAGACGGCTCCAAAAGCGGCGCGGCATACGGTAACCTACCGACTAACGAGGATGCCACAGCACACGGCAGCGACACCGAGGCAAGGGAAACACGTGAGTGCACCCACGATAGCCCGTGGTCCATCTTCCGACATGCTGATGCTCGTGTTCCTCTCCCGACGCGGACACCCAACCACCACGACGGCGAGCACGCTATGCATCACCCGACAGGCCCCAGGCGCCTTCAGGCCCTGGTATGCCTTACACAGCCCTCAAGCCACCGACACGCAACTTACGCAACACTATCCAGCGCGACCCAGCGGTCCCCGTGCCGCCGACGAGCATCCTCAACGCCCTGTACCAAAACGGCTTTGCGCTTGGTAACAGTGGCGTGTCTACAGAGGACATCAAAGACGCTCTGCGACTCCACGACCATCCTCGATTTACCCATGATCTAACACTCCAAGCGCTGGGGCCGTGGACTGACATCATGCAGAGGCCCCCGAACCGCCTCACTTGGGTGCTGGAAGACTCGGGCGGGAACTCAGGCGAGACAATCTTCCCCTACCTCACGTGGGACCTCCGCCAACCCACCACCAACGCGCCCACTGTCTTCTGGCATGGGACCCGCGGCGACCTTGCGGCCCGTCTTGCTGCCAGCGGAGGGCACCTCTTGCCAGGTCCCCGCAGTGAAGCGAAGGGGCGAACTGGCGCCAACGTTGGCCGCACGTACGTGAGCGTGCACCCTTCGCTGGCCGCGTGGTACGCAATGCCGCCCCACCCGCCCTACAGTCTCGAAGACGACACCCTCGCGCGGGGACCCATCGCACTCTGGATGTGCGAGGCCACCCAACCACCGCGCGGGGAAAACAGGCACAACGCGTGAAAGGGGAGGCCCACGGAGCGCGTCTCATTTACCCTCGGGTCCTGAGCCTCCTCATCCGCATGGACTGGTGCGCCCCCACAGAAGCTGCTTCCAGGTGCCGTGCCCTACCACACGCCTATGGCATGGGCGACTGCGCGCACGCCCTTCACATCGCTGGCTACGATCATCCAGATCTCCGTGAGGCGGCTGAAGCTCACGACCAGGAAGCTAGCACCAGGCGCAGACCAGTCATCGCGGCAGCGTGGCCACCGCCGCAGGCACTATACTCGCCAGAGGCAGCGCGAGTATGGGCCAAACAGCACTACGACACTGAAGCAGCCACCAGGGACGACCCTAACCAGCCCCGCCCACGCGTCTCGCTTCGCAAGCTCCAGCTGGACCCGAAACCACTCATCGACCTGGTGTACACTGGCTTGCAAGCCGTCCCCGTGCGGGGGCATCCTGACGCACGCGAGTCGCGCCCCAGCGGCTCCAGCCCTGGGGCCGCGTCTGGCCCACCGCGCACTCACAAGCAGGCACAGCCCTGGCGCACAGTCCAGACCGCTCATCGACGTCATCAGGAGCCGACGAACGCCGTACGCCTTCCCTCATCAGCGCGGCCGCCGCCCTCGCCCGAGGCCACGCCCGCCCACGGCGATCCGCCTCTCGTTCGTCACGACAGAGTGGCGGAAACTCCACCTCAGACAACAGTGGCATCGAGACGTGGGAGCACATTGAGACGGAAGAGGAGCCGACTGCCTACCACGTCCTCGCCTACCACGTCCGTGATGTGCGGGCCCGTGTCAATGCCCCTGGCATCGAGGTCTGGCTTGACCCTGGTGATCACCACGACGGCGCCTACTTACCGTGGGGGACGACAGTCATGGGCCATCGCGTCATTAACCCTGCGGTGGCGGGGCGGGACGGCTGGGTCATCCTCCACCACGACCACGGCGACACCACTACTAAGCTCTGGGCACCGACCCAAGTCCACGTCAAAGCGGACGACACCTGGCGCACGGTCATGGTACCAGCGGACATGGGGCCCCAGTGGATCGAGTGCCATGCCGAGGACGCTCGCCTCCCCGCCGAGGTTGTCCGCACTACAGGCCAATCCTGGTTTGCTGACGTCTGGCCCTTGTGGGATCGCCCTCGACCCCACCCAGACGACCCAGGCACAAACGAGCATGCGCTCCCGCCTCTACCAGGACGCTGGTCTTGCCTACAGTGTCGATTCCAATGCTGTCTGTACTGTGCGGCTCGCCGCAACACGCAGCTCGGCACCTCGGGCCAACCAACGTGCCCAGACTGTGCCCGCAGCGGACTGCGTACACATATGGACTGGTCCACGGACTACTCTTGCAACAGTTGGACGTGTGCATACAGCACCGACAACAGGGACTCCGACACATGCTGCCTGTCCAGCAGGTGCCCCCATCCCCCCAGTCCACACAGCCTGCTCGACGTCCGTGCCACAGGGATGCCGCCGCACATCCTTGCCCGCCAATTCGGCAACGCGCCAGCCCACCACGACCTCAAGGAACCCCCCCGAGCGCCTTCAGGCCCCGGGGGGGAACCTCCACAACCAGGCAAAGCAGGTTACCAGGGTCAATGGTACTTCCCACCGAGGCCGCGGCGCGTCCCCAGGCAGGGACTGCCTGACGGCACGAGGCGGCCACCTGGGTTCACAGGAACGGGGATGCCCGAAGAACCGTTCCCCGACCAACCTCTTTGGAGGGAAGGCTACGTGCTCTTCGGCCCCCACCAGGCCCTCAAGGAGGAATTCACCTTCAACAAGACGGTCCGCCGACCCTACTCCCTAGCCATCACCAACATGTACAGGGACCGTGTCACGGTCAGGACCGTCTGCGAGTCGATCGCCGAGCGCATCCACACTACCCGCACCCGCTGGCGAGATGTGGTACTGTACTGGGACGCCGAGGGTGGTCCTGGGCCTCAAGCTCTCGACTACGACATGCGACTCTGCGACGCCATGGTGAGCCGTGCCACGACCGAAGCCGAGCTAAACCACGACCGCAGCAACCGTGGTAGTTTCTGCCTCTATGGACCAGCGCACCAGCGAGCTGTAAACATCACGGCGATCTCCGAGCCGCAGAACATCGACTACATGGAGCATGTGCGGCGATACTCACCCGTAGGGGAGACCTACCCAGACCACGCCTTCGAGCACGTCTATCGGGGCTGGCAGCGGCCCGACGTGCCCACCATCCTCCCCGACACCCGCCCCCTCTCGAGAGCCGACCAGCAGCGATATCAACAGCACCAGCAGCGCATTCAGCAGCGCGACCAACGCGACGCAGGACAGCCGAGCACGCCACGCTACCGCTCTCCCGCGCGAGTCCCGACAGGCGGCAGCACGGCCTACGGCGGGGTTGCCGCCTATTACCGTGGCCCCATAGGCGCCAGGCCCGCGGCGGCTGGAGCAGCCGCCTCCAGCTACGGCCACGCCCCCCACGCCAGGGTACACCCAGCGGTCATCGGCTACCCGCGTGCACTCGTGCAGGCCCTCCCACGGGCCACCTCGCCCGTGCCAGGGTCCACGCGCGCCTGGGGCCATTACTCAGGCCGACATGATGGCACCTCCAGCAACCAGCCCGCAGTGATAACCCCTGCGGCTTCAGCCCAGGGGGCTGCAACAAACCGTGGCAGGACAGGGCGCCCTGAAGGATGGCGTGATGCGAACGTGCGTGCTTGGCAACCGCGCCAGCACACGCCCCCGCCAAACGTGGCTGCAGCGCTGCGCCCTGCCCAGGCAAAACCTGCCCCACCTGAGCGGGAGAGGCAGCCGCTTGTCCCGCTCGTCCTCACGTACACCCAGGCGCATCACAGCGCCTCCCCGCGGCACAGCGAGGGAAGCGCCCACCACGTCAGCCCCCGCCCCGACGCTGTCGACCCTGACCAGGCCACAGCCACGGCGGAGGGCGGCACAAGCGCCTCCCGCCAGCCTAGCCCATCACCCTGCGCGGCGCCGATCCGATCCCCGAGCAGGGCGGATTCCGAGCGCGCTAATGCCCAGGCGACCTCGCCACGCGACCGCCACACGGGCGGGCGCGTCCCGCGCAGCAGGTCCTGCAGCCGCCACAGCTCACGCAAGGCCCCAGGGAGCTCCACGAGCTCGCCGCCTCGCGAGACTCAGGCTGATGGCCGAGCCCCCGAAGTGGTGCCACGCTTCGGTGCCAGCGTCATCGAACCTGGCCAGGTCGACCTCGAGCCGACGCCGTCCACGGACCACGAGCCGCCGCTGCCCACCCGCGTGATCGTCCCCATCGACGAGGCGCCGACCTTCGACCCGTTCAAGAACAAGTACCGTGTCAAGGACCTTGCGGCGGGTTTCGGCGGTGGCTCACCGCTCTCACCTCAGAGTCGGGGCGGAGCCCCCGCCACCTCAGCCGCTGCCGCGGCAGCGGCGGCCCCGCGGGGAATCAGCCCTGTCCGCAACGCGGGCCTCACGGCAGCGGGCATGGACGAGGCCCAGCGCCAGGCCACCGACCGCGCTGCTCGAGCTGTTCCACCAGATGCTGCTCATCAAGATACTGACGGGGCGGGCGCGCCACCGCAGGACGGACCAGCGGTGTCGCGTGCGCAGTATATGCGCGTGCGTTGTGCCGCTGCCGCGCCTAGCCGCCGCCGCCGGTTCGCTTTTGCTTTTGTGTTCGGCAGGACGGATCGAGGAGTCGCCTCCCTCTCTCTCTGCTGCCGTCTCACCTCTCCTCCCCTCGTCCCCTATGGTACAGGAGTGAGGAGGATTTTTCGAGACAGTTTTACTGACGTTTATGAACCCCCCCTGGCGCAGTGCCGACCATGTCTCGCCTATACTTCTGGCCTGACGGCGGCTTCAGCCCCGGTCAAGCTAATCCATAGGAACGCCATGAGCTCCTACTGTGGCCAAGCCTTCTACCTGGGCGAGGGTCAGGCTGACCTACACCGTGCGGGGCGTGCAAACCCCAGCTCCACCGATGGAGACGGGCCAGGTCGCTCCATACACCTCGTCAGCCTAAACATCACCAGTCTCTCAGCGAACTGGCCAACCATCACCGCTCTTGGTGTCGACCACAACGCCGCAGTCATAGCACTGCAGGAGACCCGACATGCCAAGCCGACCAGACAAGCCATCGCTACCAGCGCCGCCAATCCACACCACGGGGGATACCACGCCAGTCTTGGACCTGACCTGGATCTGGCGCGAGCCCAGCGCAGAGCTGCCCACGGCGGCACAGACCACACCGTCGTGGGCAACACTGGCGCCTCGGGAGGGGTCGCCATCCTCTCTAAGGATGCCATTGTCGACTCCACTGTCGACGACACTGCGCCCTGTATCGTCGCCCTCAAGGCCAAGAAAAGATGGCACGAGGCCTTTCTCCCGCTCTGCACTCAGCACCGCCGCAGGCGGCGACGAAACAACCACGGGCCCGCTGGGATCTACATAGCGAGCCTCTACGGGATTGCTGGAGGAGACAGCACAGATCTTTTTCGGCTCGCTGACTGCGCCGCCGCTAGGGTCGGCTCAGCCCCGTATTTCATCTGCATGGACGCCAACACGAACATCGACGACAATCCACACCTGCTGCACATGATGCAGCACGGATGGTTTAACGTCGCTGAGGGCACACCAGACCACACCATGCACACATACGGCAATATCCCTGACTGGGACCGCGTCACCAAGTGCCCCCGCACTTCGCGCATCGATTATATCATTGCCAACCAAGCGGCGCGATCCCTTGTCACCGACTTCTGCTATCTGCGCGACTTGCCAGCGAAGTCCCATGTTGGCCTGCAGGTCACGCTTGACCTCAGTCGCCTCGACCATACGGCCCGACGCCTTCTCGCCCCCACGCCCTACCCTCCCAACGATGGAGCTCACGAGGGTCACGAACTGCAGGCATTAGGGACCCTCATCGCTGGGCGATATCAGGACCGCATGGAGCAGGCCGACACACGCGACGACGTGGAACGCATGTTCGCCCTGGCTAACGAGGCCAGTCATGAGTACCATCTCACCCGTCTGCGCGACCTGCCACCTCCACCGCCCGACCACCCAAAAAAGAAGCCCCCCACCATGCACGGGCTCACGCCCATGTTCGAAGAGCGACCAGTTGTCCCCCGCGCCTTCCCCACCTACGGAGCTTCCACGATACACATGAACCGACTGCGCAAGCTCCATCGGCAACTCTGTGAGCTTCGCTTCATCGGACAGCACCATCATTTAGATTGCCGTGCCATCCCGCCGCACCTAGCGCAGCGCATCGACTGCACGTGGACCGCGGCCCGCCTCCTATGTCACAAGCTGCGCCCCACGGTTCTCCTTGACTTCCCCGAGGCCTGGACCCCCGACGAGCCAGCACCTCACGGAGAGCACCTTGACGGTTTGATCCAAAACCTCGACTTAGAGCTGGCGCGACGTGCGAACCGTGCCAAAGCTGAACGCATCAAGATATGGGCTGAGGGCGTCCGCGAGCCAAGCGGGCGAAAGGCGGCCATATACGCACGGGCTGCTGACAGCTCGCCCACGGCGTATCTCCGCACGCCTACCACACCTGACGATACGCAACTCCACTGCGACACCAACGCCTTCAAACCTGACAAAGCTAGCACGGACGATAGCGACGCTGACACCGAAGCTGGCGGCTTCAGCCCCAGCGACGGTAGTTCGCCCGACACGGACAACGACGAAGACCACACTTGTGAACCACCACCTGCACAAGTCCCCGACATTCTCCCTGCCAACGCCATTGTTGCTAATACCAAAGACATGCTTAAGCTCATGGTCGACACCTGGGAGCCCATCTTGGGCAGGTACCGCGCCCGTGCAGGACATGACGCCGAAGCCATGCCGACGTGGGCTGACTTCTACGACGAGTACCGACAAGAGCTGCCTACGCCATCACCAGCTACCCCTTTCCACCTCACCGACGACCAACTCATCCACTTTATTCGCACCCGTTCACCGCGCCGTGCGGGGGGACTGGACGGCTGGACTACTAAGGAGGCTAAGGAGTTACCCGACGACATCCTTCGCCTCTTCGCCAGCGTCTTACGCGCTATGCAACGCACTGGCACCATCCCAGAACCCCTCCTTCATGTGCCAAACCCGTGCCTCCGAAAAGGCCGAGGCGAACTCCCAACGGACCAACGACTTCTCTCGGTGCTTTCCGTTTGGATGTATGCGTGGGAAGCGCCAGCTTACCGCAGCCTCACGGACTGGCGGAAAGGATGGACCCACGCCACGAGTTTTGGCGCTGTCCCCAAAGCTACCATTGGGGACGTCAGCACCTCTCTTGCCCTGCGCATCGAACACGCCAGGGCCTTACTCCTTCCCTTAGCTGGGGCTGCCCTTGACCGACAGAAGTGTTTCGACTACCTCATCACGGACATCTGCCTTAACCTTGCGCTTCACGCGGGGTGCCCCAAGACATCGTTACTGTCCGCAGAAACTTCTACAGTCGCCACAAACGCTACATCCGCATGAACGGTGCGTACTCTAAGGAACTGGCCAGGACCAACGGTCACCTCCAGGGAAGCTCTTGGTCCCTGGACGACATTAAGCTGCTCATGTGTGTGTGGACCAAGAGACAGCATCGATACGTTCCGCGATCACTCAGCACTACCTTTGTTGACGACAGCAACTCCACTACTCACACCGCGCCTGAGTTGCAGAAATCTCTTGATGAAACCGCCAAGTTTGATCGATTTTCAGGTCAACGCATTCACCCTGGCAAAGTGGCGGGGTGGGCGCTCACCGACGAGCTTCACGCCGCCGTTACCCAGCTCACTCTGGCGGAACGGCCCTTACGCGTGGTCGACTCCTTCAAGCTCGTCGGGAGTTACATCAACGCCGAGGCAGCGCCGGCTCCAGCCGCGCTTAACCTCACGGCCACCGCTGACGCCCGTGTTCGCAGGGCGACTAGTCGCCTGCCGCGCATTGGCAAGCTCCCATCACCGATGCTTATTAAGGCGCGGCACGCCCGTTCCCTTGCTGCCAGCGTCTGTACCACGGGCACCGACATTCAAGCCCCATCAGGCCCCGTCAAAACTGCCTACAACCATGCCCTTAAGGCGGCTATCCGCCCCAAGGGAAACAAGTGGGTCGAGTTTTGGACTCTCATGGCCGTGTGCGTCCCAGGACACGCCCTGGAGATTGACGCCATCACGCAGCGTGAAGTTTTCCTGTGTCTGCGGCGACAGGTTAATCGCGACGCTACACTCTGCGGTCTCGTCAGGGATCTCCAACACCACGTTCAGACCCTGTTTGGTGGAGGACCTGTCGGACGACTTGTCCAGTCGCTCCAGCAGCTCCGTTGGACCTGGCCCACATTTGGCATCATGTACGACGACTGGGGCTGCCAGATCAGTTGGCTGAACTTACCCCAAAACGCCTTCCTTCACATGCTGCGGGCCTCACAACGCAGAGCCTTTCTGAGGAGGATCAAGCCACGGCGTCACGACCTTGGATACCTTGCCTCTGTCAGACAGGGCCTCGACCTCTTCGCCAGCACGTGGCTCGCCCGAACGAAAGGAGCAGCCAAATGCAATGCCTGGCAGCTGGCGCTCCTCCTGAACTACCTGTCGGGCGGGGACCACACCCAACAGCGACGATCCCGATCAAACACGTCTGCTGACCCCAGCCCCATCTGCCGATACTGCGACGAGGAAGAGGAAACTCAGGAGCACACTGTCCGCGACTGCAAGTGCTGGGCCCGAGAAAGACTCCCTCTCACCATCCTCATCAGCCTCATCAGTGACGAGCAGTGGGCCCGTCTTCCGCCGCACACAAGACACTGCGGGCTCTTCGATGAAGACCCAGCCCTCCTCGACCTGCAGGCCGACCTCGCGAGGGACCCGCTACCTCAGCCCATGCCGCGGCCCCCACCTGAGGGAGATCCTGCGGCTTCAGCCCAGGACTCCTACACCACCTACCTTGACCACGACACTGGTTGGACATGGGTCTACGCTGCCACGGACGGTGCATGCACCAACCAAGCCATCCCATTGCTAGCACGAGCGGGCTACGGCGTCTACTACGGCATCGACCACCGCATGAACTACAGTGCACGCGTTCACGGCATTACGCAGAACGCACAGCTTGCGGAGACCCTCGCCATTGTCCACCTCACGGCATGTGCTGAACGGCCCGTACACGTTTTCGTGGACAACCAGGCGGTGGTCGATGGGTTCCAAAGTATCATCGACGGACACTCACCACCGCAGGGCACGCACGTGGAGCTCTGGGAAAAGATCCACCGATGCGTCATGGCCAAGCCCAACATGTTCCGCGTCGAGAAAATCGCAAGCCACCTGGGCGACATGGGCATCGACCTCGGGCTCATCGGGCCCATCGCGGAGGAGTTCAATCGTCAGGCTGACGCCCTCGCCACAACGGCGGCACGTACTCATAACCTTCCAGACGACATTGTCGAAGCTGCCAAAACACGACATCGCCAAGCGACCGTGCTTCATGGAGTCGCTGTCGCCATCTACGAGCGTAGACACCGCACACTCCCCCTCCCACACCGCAGGGCTGGGTTTACAGCTGCGGAACTCAACAAAATGGAACCAAATCCCCTGCTGTCTGACCAGGCACCACCCGCGGCTGGACCAGACATCCCACAGAACCCGGACGAGCTCTGGGCCGAGGCCCAACGGGCGATATTCGACGAACAGGAGGACGACCCGTTCGGCTTTGGCGGGGGCCTTGACTTCCTAGGCGACGGGCCAGCCAGCGCCAACCTTGCCCCGTCGGGCACCCGCACGTCGCCCTCGACTCCGCCACTGAGAGCGGCATCGCACCCACATGACAACGCCGCTCACCTTCAAGACGCTGACGAACAGGAGGACGACCTGTTCAGCTTCGGTGGGGGATCGGACGCTTTGGACGACGGACCAGTCAGCGAAAACCCTGCCCCGTCGGGCAACCTCTCGATGCCTACCGCGACTCCGTCCCCGAGAGCGACATCGCCCCCATACGATGATATCGGCCACCGCCAAGACGCCGACGACGACCTGGGTGACCCCCGCGGACTGAGTGGCATAGACGACGCACCGCCGACACCCCACGCTGCCGACCATGCCGCCCTACCGAGACGCCACCCTTCTACGCGACCGACCTCAGAGCCCTTGCACGGCATCATGATTGGTCCCACCGCGCAAACCACTCCGCCCCCCCACCGGCGGCAGCCCGCGGGGGCGGCTTCAGCCCCCCCGCAGGGCACTGAACCAGACAGGCCCTCGCGCCCCGTCCACGCTTCCATCGTTGCTGAGCGAGAGGATGCGGCTCTCCCGACCTCTCGGGGCGTGGCCCTAGCGGCTCCAGCCCTGGGGTCGCGTGTTCCCCTCCAGTCACCTTTCAAGGGTGACGGACGACAGCGTACAGGGTGCCGCACTACGCTAGTCCACCATCTGGACAGGCGTACCGAGGACCTCGCCTCTGTCTCGAGGCCCTCGGCCGCTGGCACTGAGCAGCCACCCCTCACCGACCGCGAAACCGAGCTGTCCCAGGCTATGGCTGCTCTCCAGCAGAGGTGCGTTGCTCTCGCCGCGGACCTCGCCGCCGCCCAAGCTCGCCAAGGCCCTCTACTCCAGCGCCTCCACAGCGCCGGGCGAGCCTTCGCCGAGCTGCTCACGCCCTCGCCCGATGGTGCCGTGCCGTCACTCACCATCCAAGCTATGCTGTCATCGTTCCGCGGCGCTCCACCTGGTGCCCCGCGCTAATCTCCTCCTTTCTGCCTGCCCGTGTGTACGCGTGGCTCCGCGTCCACGGTGTCAGGGCGTGGGGGCGGGGGGTGCCCCGTCACTGCGCGCCGCTTAGCGGCCAAGCGCCCAACTGGCGGTCTGCCAAGCCGCCTAGCCACGTGTCAGCACGTCGCCTTTTTGTTGGGGCCTCTTTCTTTACGCGGTCTGACAGGTGAGATCATCACCGTCTGTCCGCCGTCTGTAGCGTCTGTCGCACTGCGCCGGGGGAGGGGGTTTTTGTTGCCCGCCCTCGTATCTAAAGGCTGCACCGCCGCAAATAGTGTTTTGCGAGTTGTCGCACCGCAGTGCGCCTCGCGACGGACCCTGGTCCGCCTACTTGTCCGCTCTCTCTCTCTCTCTCTCTCTCTCTCTCTCTCTCTCTCTCTCTCTCTCTCTCTCTCTCTCTCTCTCTCCTCTCTCTCTCTCTCTCTCCTCTCTCTTCTCTCTCTCTCTCTCTCTCTCTCTCTCTCTTCTCTCTCTCTCTCTCTCTCTCTCTCTCTCTCTCTATCTCTATCCTCTCTCCTCTCTCTCTCCTCTCTCTTTTTTCTCTTTTCCTCTTTTGGTTTTTTTTTTTCTCTCTCTCTCTCTCTCTCTTCTCTCTCTCTCTCTCTCTCTCTCTTCTCTCTCTCTCCTTCTCTCTCTTTCTCTCTCTCTCTCTCTCTCTCTCTCTCTCTCTCTCTCTCTCTCTCTCTCTCTCTCTCTCTCTCTCTCTCTCTCTCTCTCTCTCTATATCTCTCCATCCGTTTCTCTCAATCCGCCCCCCGCCCCCTCGCCCCCCATCCCCCGCCCCCGAGGTGCAAATTTCGAGTTCGACGACTGGCTCGACCAGGGCGCACGGGTCGGGGCCATCGGGGGCCTCTGAGGAGGGGGGGGGGCAGAGTGAGGGCGATTGAGAAATTCCCCAGTGGACTTGTTAGCCGTCGCCATGGCGAACATGTCCGCCGCCGCCTCGCCCATGCCGAACTCCTCTTTCTTCTCGCGCGCGATCCTCTGCATGGCTTCCACCGCGGCCGAGGGGGTGAACGCGAGGTTCGGCGAAATCTTCTCGAGCTCCAGGATGAGCTGAAGAAATTCGGCTCGCAATGGGGGGGGACCCCCCCTGTCCTTCAAACGAGCCCCGCAGCTAACTGCGCCCCCCCCCCCCCCCCCTCGCCTTTCGCGATCCCCGTGTGCCCGTCGCCCTCCTCGTGGCCCCCCTCGCCCTTCCCTTCGTCGCAGAATTCGTTGCATCCCCATCGCGCGCCGCACCATCACCATTGCCAAACGCCTTCCTCTCCTCACCACGCCCCCTCCGACCTCAACGATCTCGAGACGAATTGGGGCGATGAGAAACGAGGCGGAAGACGACGAGGAAATAAGGGGGGGGAAGTATGAACAAGGCCCAAACAAGGAAAGCGCGTCCTTCGCCAGCCGCAGCGCCTCGTCGCAGCACGCGGCCGTGCAGCGGCCCTGGGCTGGAGCGACGCCATAGTGGATGAAGTTGGGGTCCACGGCGAAGGGCCCCGCCACTCTGGCCAGGGCCGCGGCGTCGCTATAGCGGGCGCCCCCCCCCCCCCCCCCCCCCCCCCCGCCCGCCGCGCACGGGGGGGGGGGAATGAAGAGAAGGAGAGGGGGATGAGAAGGAGGAGGATGAGGAGGAGGAGGAGGAGGACGGCGGCGACGACGACGACGAGGGGGAGGAGGACGAGGAGGAGGAGGAGGAGGAGGAGGACGACGACGACGAGGAAACCGAGGAAGAGGAGGAGTCATCTTGATCCTCCACCATTTCCCTGTGTACCCCTCCCACTCCCCCCCCCCTCCTCCTTCTCCTCCTCCTCGTCCCCACCCTCCTTCTCCTCCTCCTCCCCCGCCCCCCCCCCCCCCCTTCCCCTTCGCGCCCCCCCCCCCCCCTACTGCCGCCCCCCCTCCGTATATATATATATATATATTATATATATATATGCAAACAAAAAAACATGATTAATATCATATTTAAGATAAAAGGCCCTGCACCGAGGCCGCTTTTTTTTCTTCGGCGCCATCGCGCCGCGCCGCCGCCGCGCGGCGGCGGCGCGCCAGGGCGGGCCGCCCTCGAACCAGAGCGAGGGGAAAGGGGGGGGGGGGCGGGCAGCGGAGGAGAAGAGAAGGGGGGGGGGGGGGGGGGGAAGAAAACGCGGGAGGAGCAGACGGCACCAGCGGCGAGGCCGTGCAAGCACGCGGTGCAGGGCAGCTCGGGCCAACCCCCTTCCCCTCGGCACGCTGCTTGCTCTGCTTGCTCTGCTTGCTCTGCTTGCTTGGCTTGCTTGGCTTGCTTGGCTTGCTTGGATTGCTTGGCTTGCTCGTGCTCGTTGTTTGTGTGTTGTTGTGTGATGTGGTCGTGACGTGCGTTGTGTCGTGCGCTGTGGTGTAAAACTATCGCGTGCGCTTGTTAATGTAGTTATAAATTACATGTGATGATACACTATGCACACGCATAACCAAGTGTTTTGCAACATGTACGATACGGATGGCTGTTTAAGCCTCATGACGTCTATATACACAACCGATGGTTAAACAAACGCCAAGGTGGTTGTCACTCACTTGATGCTTGCGCCACAACCATCATACCTGAGCAACAACAAAATAGCAAACGAAGGACCCATGGGCAACCGCATCCCAATCCCGGGGAATGCACGTCCCTGGTCACCTGTGGACCCAGTCCAAAGGGATGCACGTCTCTGGCCACCTGGGTCAGTAGCTGTGTAGACTGAGCGCGGCCGTCTCCGTAGTCCGGGCCTGGCGTCGCACCTTGGAGCGGTCGCGCGGCTGCCCCTGGCTCGGGGGCGGGGTGGCAGGGTGCTCCAATAGCTGCCCCCTGCCCCGCCCAGACCAACGCGCCGCCCTTCCAGCCGACTGCGAACCCGCCCGCGCTGCCCCACCAACAAGGGCACGCGCCCCCAGCCGCGCGCCGACGGCGGCCCGAGGGCCCGCGGCGCTCGGAGGGCCGGGCACCGCAGCCGATAAGCCAACCACTGCACCAGACTCGGTAGAGAACGCGGCTTCTAGCATGGCCTCCATGCACCTGCTTCGAGTGGGGGTCGCTGCCGTCCCACCTCGCCCCGCATGGCTAGGGGTCACGGCGCCCTCGTCGGGGGCGAACCCCAGGCCTGCTCCAGAGCCAGCTTCAGCAAAACATGGCGACTCTACCCTGCCCATCTCGCTGTTTACCGCACAGGTGCACCAGGGGGCAGGCGTCGGCAAAACGTTCGGCGACTGCGCCCAGCCCCTCGCGCGGTTTACCCCTTGGGTGCACCTGGAGGCTGGGGCTTGCGTTCTAACCCTTGCAGCCTCCTGCTCCGCGACGGCATTGGGCCTTGGCGAGGGCCACTTGGGGATCAGCGGTTCGCGCAAGGTCAGACCGATCTCCCGCGCGGTTCGACCCTCAGCACCCACGCCTCCACGTATCGCAGCAGCGACCGCAGCGCCCGCCATGCCGACCATCTCCTCGCCGACGCCACTCCCGCAGTTCCCTGCGTGGGCCGCTCACCCAGTCAAGAGGGGTGCACTTCCCTGGCCACCAGGGGGCTCTACGCTGGCGTCCCTGTGAGGCCGACGCGTAGCCATGTGCGCGGAAAAGTGACTGCTGGCCGAAGATATCTAATATTGCCTTCAAATCTCGGCCTCTTGGCTCCTATTCGAAGCATTGTCTGAGGGATTTATTTTCTCTTTGCTGTCGTGCCATCAACTTCATGCTTGTTTCCACCCGTCCCCATTATCTCTGTGTCTTCTGCTTCCTCTGTTGTGACTCGTTTCAAATTCTTTCAATGTTGATTGACAGGTGTGGGCAAGTCGCGGATACACACCTACGACGGTGTCGTTCAAGCGTGACACAGAGAACTTACTCAACAATGTTCCGCATGCGTCCATCTCGAAAGCTTTGGATTGGCTAGTTGCTGCGTGGTGCGAGAAACACGGTTCCCGGCGAAGGTGCATTAAGATCCCTCGCTGCAAGAAACCGGCTAATCGCTATCGCGAGAGCCCCATGTGTTTATCCAGGAATTTCCGTTGTAATTTTCGTAATTTGTCGTCTGGTGAGCGTGTGTTTCCGGTTCCTCATAATTGTCGCGTCGTTTCGTCCGGCTCGTTCACTATCCATGTTGATTATTGTAAACGCATTGTGCAAATGGACTTCTCTCTCGGTTTTCTTTATTTTGGTAATGATTTGTTCGCTCCGGGGGTTGGCATGACCCAGGGAAGTAATATTTCTCCTGGACTGTGTAACGCGGTTTGCTGTTACCTTGAGAGGAAGCAACGCCTGCTCCCTGCGACGCTGAGTCTCCCTCATGTTCAGCACGTTCATAGCGTTATGTTGCGTTGGACAGATGACATATTCGGTGTGTTATGATTCTGGAGCAAGCGCGGCTGTGATGAAGACGAAACGAAAGCAGTCTTGTCTGTTTCTGGCGGTTTCGTCGACCAGTTCACCTCAGCATACACCGGAACAATGCACCCCCGCTTACGTCGGAAGACTTCTCATGTTTGTTTTAATTTGAAAGTTGAGGACCCGGCTGTTTTTGTTGGTTTTGATGTTTTGCTCGGGTCTTGCATTCAATTGCGCCCCCATATCAGGAACGTTGATTTGCTTGTTGCTGACGACCTCACCCTGCCATTCCCTCGGCAACAGGCTTGGCATGCGAACCGTTCTCTCCAGGAGAACATTGGCAGCGTGATTGGTTTGATCATTCAATGCGTGGACCGGTGTCTGGCCATCGACCCCAAATGCTCGATTGCTTCCCTCTTCCTTGAACTGAGGTGCCTTGAGTACCCTTGGAAAGCTCTCGACGCTGCTGTGTCCAGACTATTGATGAAGCATCCGTATCTCTCTTGTGTGCCTCGTGATATCTCTCTCTCTCTCTCTCTCTCTCTCTCTCGCGCCAAAGCGAAATGGGCTCGCAATGCTTAACTTATGCTGTGCTGCTCTCCTCGCCCCCCCCTCCTTCTGCATGGGCTCATCGATCTGTGCAGTCACATATGCTCGCTGGCGGGATGCGAGTGATTCCGGCTCTTGGCGGCCACCCGTCTCCGCAGGCAGGATGAGTGCATCTCGTGTGCTGTGTTGTGCATGTGTGTATATAAATATGTGTATATATATATGTATGAAATATATCGCGCAGGTAACCTGGGCCAAAGTTGCGTGCACATGTAATTCTATTGTGAACACACCATCCATGTCTCTCTTGTTCCCTTTCCCCTCACCCCCCGCCCCTTTCATCCTGTCTTGCCGGTTGCTCTGTCCTCCATGGCCGTTGTGTGCTCAGACTACAGCCCAGTGAAGTAATCAAAATAATCGCCAGAGACAGTCCAGAGGAATGCACATCTCTGGCCATTTGAATCAGTAGCTGTGCAGACTTGTAGCTGTCCGTCTCCGTCGTCCGAGCCTGGCGTCTCCCCCTGGAGCGGTCGCGTGGCCGCTCCTGGCTCGGGGGCGGGGGTGTGCTCAGAGAGCTGCCCCCCGCCCCGTCCAGACCAACGCGCCGCCCCTTCAGTCGACAGTGGACCTGCCCGCGCTGCTCCACCAGCAACGGCGCGCTCTCCCAGCCTCGCGCCGACGGCGGCCCAAAGGGCCCGCGGCGCTCGAGGGGCCCGCGGGCGCGGCAGTCGCCCTGCCGACCGCTGCGCCAACGTCGGTGGAAAACGCTGCTTCTAGCATGGTCTCCATGCACCGACTTCGCATGGGGTTTGCTGCCGCCCCACCTCGCCCCACATGGCTAAGGGTCACAGTGCTCTCGGCGGGGGCGAGCCCCAGGCCTGCTGCAGAGCCAACTTCAAAACTTCTGCCGTACTGGTGGGGCCAGCTGACCACGCTGCGGATGCCCCCATCCTCTCGCCATCTGCGGACATGACATAGGGCTCTGCGGTGGGTCCGCCAGCACCCCCAGACGGCCTGCCAGTCTTGGGGTCCATATCCCCCAGCAGCTTGCCCCGCCTGGCGCCCAGGTTGGAGATGTAGGTGCGCGCGCAGCGGCCCCTGCTCTGCGGCGGGCCGCGGCAGGGGCGATGCAGGCCACGCGCGGCCCGCGTCTGCATTCATGCCGCGCAGGCCTCACAAAAGACGGCGGGGCCAGCACGCCGCAACCGATGGCCCTCGTGCACGAGCATGTCCTCGTCGGCGTCGTATCACGGGTTGCCGTCGACGAGCGGCAAGTCGCCCTCGTCGCCCTCGGCCTCCCGCATCGCCGCGACCGCCCGAGCCCCCGCCTCCGCGACCGCGCGCACCCCGGCTCCGAAGCGCAGGATCTCGGCGCCTGCCCTGATGCGAGCCAACGCCGACGGTTCGCAAGCTGTCCGGAGGAACTGCTGCAGCGCCGCACCAGGCCGCACCCGCGATCGCCTGCCGCACCCCCTGCAAGGCAGCCCACGGCGTCCACCCACGTCCACCAGCACGTGCTCCACCACCGTCACGCGTGGGCATGATCCTGCAGGCGGCGGCGGCGCCGCCCCTACAGGCTGCTGCCACTCGCCGAGCTGGAGGCAACGCTGCATGGCCCAACCGATGTAGGCCGCCACCTTCTTGTAGTGCTGCACCTCGATCCCGTATGCGTCCACGTAGACCTGGGCCATCGCGTGCTGCGTCGCCTCTTGCTTGGCGAACCATTCCGCCCACATGTTGCCCGCGTAGAGCATCGGGTGGATGTCCAGCTCCAAGTGGCCCTGGACGTCCTTGTGGGCTGGGGTCCAGAACACGTTGGGCCGGTGCGGCTGGCGGCGAAAGACTCCTCCACGCAGTGGCGCGCGCGGCCCTCGACTGCTCAAGTTCCTCGCCCCACGGGTTCGCCTCGCGCGCCAGCGCCAGCCAGTCCGCGGCGACGAACTCCACGTGCGACCCGAGGAGGTGCACGGCCTGCAGGAGCGCGTGCCGCTCGGCGCGCCCCATGCCTGGAGCGGGCCAGGCAGCGCGCCGAAGGCCGCGCGCACTGGGGCCCCGGTGGCTCCCAACTGCACCACCGACCACCCGCAGCGTCTCAGCTCGGGCATGCTGCTGGCGAACTCCGAGCCGTCAGCGAACGCCATGTTACCGCGCCGCTCCGCCGATCGCCTGCGCCAGCCGCCCCGCAGCCTGACGTCGGCCACGCGCGACGCTGGTGGCGCGCGCGGCGGCAAGACTGGCAGCCCGACCTCGTGCTCAAAAACCTCCGAACTCTGGCCTGTCTTGCCCAAGCTGCAAGCCCTTGTCGCGCATGCTCGTCCAGACCACCTGAAATTTCCATGGCAAGACTGTCTGCTCTTCTTCGCCGCGCCGCGCCATGAGCAGCGCCCCGCATCCATGGAGCCCGTGCCCGGGGGTGTCGGCCTCGTCTCCGCAAGCCAAGTGCACCACCGAGTCCGCCCAAGCGCGCCTCGTGCAGCCGCTGCCGGGTCCACGGCGTGCCCGCCCAGTGAATCCTCAAGCTGGTGGCGGCTGGCCCTTCTGGAAGCTCCGCCCCCCTGCCTCCCGCGCGCAGGCGAAGCGCGCGAAGCCAGAGCTACCCTGCTGGCTGCAGCTCCGCAAAATGCCATGATCTGTCGTCCCTGTCAGCGGCCCACCCCCGCAATCAGGGCAGCCTTGTGGTCCGACGGCGACGTCGCGAGCAACTGGATATGCTGCACCTCGTCTGCGACCAGCACTGCACTGGGCCACGCGCACTATCCAATCCTCCATAGCGCGAGGGTCGCGGGTGATATTGGGCCCCTGGCCGACGCCCACGACGGCCGCCCAATCAACTCCTCCGCGATGGTGGCCCACGCCCTCTGCAGCCGACCCAGGGAGGATGCTGCTGGCCACGCTGCGGATGCCCCCATCCTCGCCATCTGCGGCCATGACATGGGGCTCTGCGGTGGGTCCGCCAGCACCCCCAGACGGCCTGCCTGTCTTGGGGTCCATAACCCCCAGCAGCTTGCCCCGCCTGGCGCCCAGGTTGGAGATGTAGGTGCGCGCGTAGCGGCCCCTGCTCTGCGGCGGGCCGCGGCAGGGGCGATGCAGGCCACGCGCGGCCCGCGTCTGCATTCATGCCGCGCAGGCCTCACAAAAGACAGCGGGGCCAGCACGCCGCAACCGATGGCCCTCGTGCACGAGCATGTCCTCGTCGGCGTTGTATCACGGGTTGCCGTCGACGAGCGGCAAGTCGCCCTCGTCGCCCTCGGCCTCCCGCGTCGCCGCGACCGCCCGAGCCCCCGCCTCCGCGACCGCGCACACCCCGGCTCCGAAGCGCAGGATCTCGGCGCCTGCCCTGATGCGAGCCAACGCCGACGGTTCGTAAGCTGTCCGGAGGAACTGCTGCAGCGCCGCACCAGGCCGCACCCGCGATCGCCCCCCGCACTCCCTGCAAAGCAGCCCACGGCGTCCACCCACGTCCACCAGCACGTGCTCCACCACCGTCACGCGTGGGCATGGTCCTGCAGGCGGCGGCGGCGCCGCCCCTACAGGCTGCTGCCACTCGCCGAGCTGGAGGCAACGCTGCATGGCCCAACCGATGTAGGCCGCCACCTTCTTGTAGTGCTGCACCTCGATCCCGTATGCGTCCACGTAGACCTGGGCCACCGCGTGCTGCGTCGCCTCTTGCTTGGCGAACCAGTCCGCCCACATGTTGCCCGCGTAGAGCATCGGAGCATCGGGTGGATGTCCAGCTCCAAGTGGCCCTGGACGTCCTTGTGGGCTGGGGCCCAGAACACGTTGGGCCGGTGCGGCTGGCGGCGAAAGACTCCCCCACGCAATGGCGCGCGCGGCCCTCGCCTGCTCAAGTTCCTCGCCCCACGGGTTCGCCTCGCGCGCCAGCGCCAGCCAGTCCGCGGCGACGAACTCCACATGCGACCCGAGGAGGCGCACGGCCTGCAAGAGCGCGTGCCGCTCGGCGCGCCCCATGCCTGGAGCGGGCCAGGCAGCGCGCCGAAGGCCGCGCGCACTGGGGCCCCGCTGGCTCCCAACTGCACCACCGACCACCCGCAGCGTCTCAGCTCGGGCATGCTGCTGGCGAACTCCGAGCCGTCAGCGAACGCCATGTTACCGCGCCGCTCCGCCGATCGCCTGTGCCAGCCGCCCCGCAGCCTGACGTCGGCCACGCGCGACGCTGGTGGCGCGCGCGGCGGCAAGACTGGTAGCCCGACCTCGTGCTCAAAAACCTCCGAACTCTGGCCTGTCTTGCCCAAGCTGCAAGCCTTTGGTCGCGCATGCTCGTCCAGACCACCTGAAATTTCCATGGCAAGACTGTCTGCTCTTCTTCGCCGCGCCGCGCCATGAGCAGCGCCCCGCATCCATGGGGCTCGTGCCCGGGGGTGTCGGCCTCGTCTCCGCAGGCCAAGTGCACCACCGAGTCCGCCCAAGCGCGCCTCGTGCAGCCGCTGCCGGGTCCACGGCGCGCCCGCCCAGTGAATCCTCAAGCTGGCGGCGGCTGGCCTTCTGTAAGCTCCGCCCCCCTGCCTCCCGCGCGCAGGCGAAGCGCGCGAAGCCAGAGCTACCCTGCTGGCTGCAGCTCCGCAAAATGCCCTATGATCTGTCGCCCCTGCCAGCGGCCCACCCCCGCAATCAGGGCAGCCTTGTGGTCCGACGGCGACGTCGCGAGCAACTGGATATGCTGCACCTCGTCTGCGACCAGCACTGCACTGGGCCACGCGCACTATCCAATCCTCCATAGCGCGAGGGTCGCGGGTGATATTGGGCCCCTGGCCGACGCCCACGACGGCCGCCCAATCAACTTCTCCGCGATGGTGGCCCACGCCCTCTGCAGCCGACCCAGGGAGATGCGCTGCGGTGCGCTGCTCCCAGATTCAGCTCGCGCACCTGACCACACGCGCCACTGTCGCTTCGTAGATGGGGCCGTAGGTGGCGCAGTGCAGGGTGGCCAGGTAGACCGTGGGCCCCGCAGGTCCTGGGCGCGCGCCCACCAGCCGACTGGTCTCGGCCCTCAGTCGCCGCAGCTCGTCGTCCGCGATCCCCGCGACCCCCGCCCCGTAGCCCGCGCCGGGTTGCAGCCCCGTGCGCCGCGGGCAGGCCGCGTTGGGTCCCGCTGCGCGCTGCAGCGCGGCAATCCGCCTTCGACGCCCCGCCAGCGCCTGCAGGCGGATCCTGGTCTGCCGCCGCTCGATCGCGCGGCCTCCGAGGTCGCGGTCCAAGTTTCGTGCCCAGCGCAGCCGCTGCAAGCCTCTCGGGCCCGCGTGCCGCTTACTGGCGCGCGCGAGGCCGATCGAGAACGTCAAGAAGCCCGACTTGGCTGGCCGCGCGATGATACCAAGCGACTTGGCCTCCTCACGGAAGTGGGCGACGGCGGCCCACAGCGACTGGATGCTGCGGCCCGCCTCTCCGACCCACTGCAGCGCGACGTCGTCCATCAGCGCCCTCGGCGCGACCCCTATGCCGCGGGCCCGCTCCAGCAGGCGATGCAGCGGCGCGGACACCAGCGCGCACGCGTGCGCGCATCCCGCAAGCGCCCCCTGGACCGGAACCACTTCGTGCGAGACCGAGCCGAACGCCTGCCGCCTGCGCGGCTGACGGCGCAGCCCGATGAGCAGCCATACCAGGGGCGTCGGCATGCGCAGCTGCTGCGCCTCCTGGAGAAGGGCTGCAGGGACCACTGTCTCGAAGTACTTCCAGGCGCCCACGAAGACAATGGTGACCTGCTGCTGGAGGTTGACCGCGACCTCCGTCTCCAGGTTCAAGTCGAACGCCACGTCGGACGATGGCCTGCCAGCTCCCAGCCCCCAGATGTCCACGCTGGGGCGCTGCCGCAACCAACCCCTGGAGACTGCAGCGCGCGCCCGCGAAAACCGCGCCGCCAGTGAATGCGCGAGGGCGATGGGCCGGCACCCGACCGACGGTTTCGGCAGCCGACGCATGGCGTGCCAGAGGCGACCCTCAGGCCAGGCCCCGAGCCTCTTCATGCACATGAACAGCTGCGCACGCACGTACATGCCCTCGTCTGACAGGAAGCCGAGGGCCCTCATGCCGATCTTGGCTGGCCCTATGGCCGTACTGCATGGGAAGGAGAGCGCCGCCTGCCTCCGCTGCTCGACCGCGGGCTCGGGCATCGGCTCCCGCTCGCCGACGTCCACTGGCGCGCTCGACGTCTGCAACTCATGGCGCCGCCGCACCTTCTCCCGCGGCTTCATCTCGCGGTCGCGCACGCGGCGGGGACTCGCCTCCTGCTGCTCGCTGTGCCAGGCGGAGACTACTCCCTGCAAGTCCCTCACCTTGGAGCCGCGGCGTGCCTGGCCAGCACCTCGGCCGACGGCGTCGTTCGCCCACTTGGCCCAGGCCTGTTGCTGGCTCCTGGGCGCCTCCTCGCACTGGCCGCCGGCGTACTCCACCGCGCGGGCAGCCTGCTCCCCGAAGCCCTCCGACTTGAGGGCGCGCAGCTGCTGCTGGAAGACTGGCTGTCTTTAGGACGGGCTTTTGGAGCTCAACTGACTCACTCGTTTTTTTCAGCGTCGTCATCAGCATCATCCCCATCACCATCACCGCCACCATCATCATCACCATCATCATCATCACCATCACCATCACCATCATCATCATCACCATGATCATCATCATCGCCCTGACTGGTCATGATGATGGGGATGATGATGATGATGATGGGGATGATCCTCATGATGACGACCCTCATAATGACGATCATGGGGATGATGTTGGTGATGATGATGATGATCCTTATGATGATGGTGATGATGATGATGAGGATCCGCCATCGGTGGCTAGTTAGTCGGACGCGGCACTGAGTGGCGTTGGGGCGGCTTTCCTGCGGCCACTTATGGGCGTTGACGCGATGTCCTGCGGCACGCTGGTCAGCCTCACTTCGTCGATCACATCCGCGAGGTCAGGGAGCGCCACGGGGACATTGGCCAAGTGCTCGGCCACAACGTGGTTCACGACGTTGAAGGACTCGACAGGGCCAGGTGTGGCGTCGATCCTCCGCGCCCTGATCTCCCGAAACACGTCGGAGCGGATCATCGCAGCGATCAGCAGGTCACGTTTTCCTTCGGGCTGCTGCTTGAGGTACTCGTTGGAGAATGTGCGATCACAGCGCTCGTGGCGGTGCACATTGTGATGCAGGGCGGCGAAGGTTCCCACGTAGAAGGACCCGGGCTTTTGCTCGAGGTTGAATTGTTGCTTGTCTGCATTCTCCACTTGCACGGTGCGCGCCCCCCACAGGGCGACGGCCGCATGCAGCAGCGAGCAGCCACCGTCTGTGTGCCATCCATCGTCCCGCGCGCCTGGTTCCATGAGCTGGATCGACGCGCACGCGAAAGCGTTGTCGGCGAAGTCCTCTTCCACTATGGGCTTCCCGTTCAGCTTAGCGAGGTATTCTGGCATGTTGTCGAGGGCGACCGCCAAGCGCATTTGGTCTCCCAGCTGTTGCAGCCGAGGGCGCCACTTTTTCTTCAGCGCTCGCACGAAAGCGGCGAAGCGCTCGGACGGGATCATATGCACCTTCTTGTCCCTGTTCAGGCTGCGGCACTTCGGGGGGTTCTTCTCGTCCGCGATGCCCGCGATCTTGGTTTTTAAACCCTTTTTCGCCTCATCCCCTCGAACGCGTCTGGAGTGGTTTGCCCCCGAGTCCACGCGCTCCTTGGCCAGGCCGTCCCAGCCAGGGTCGTTTTGCAAAAAAGTGCAGCAAGTCTGGGTCGAGGTCTGTCTCCGCTATCGTTCCCGTGCCGTTCTTGCCCCGCCCCATGTTCACGGTGATCTGCAGCTTGCCAGGCGGCTGCATGAAGCCAGACAGCCTTGCCTGTCTGAGGGTCAGTCTGTGGCCTGGCTGCCACTTCAAACAGCCCTTGATGATGGGCATGAGGCCTGCGGGGCAGCCTTGGAAGCCTGCCGATGCATGAAAGCCTTCGTAGCGTTTCGGGTCGCTCTTCTCTTTCGCTGTTTCAGCCGCTACCCAGGCCGCGCCCTTCTGACCGAACCATCTCTCAAAGAAAGGGAAGGAATCCAGAAACGAGGCTGCGGTCTCGACGCCAGGCACATCGCTGCTGAGTGGGACCCCCTTCGATGCTGAGTGGAAGTCTCCCGCTGCCTCCTGGCCAGGCAGCCCCGCGCCCTTCCTGATGGCATCGATGAAGTCTTTACCAGTGACCTCCTTTCGCCGCTCACGCGGGTCTTCTTCAGCTGACACGCAGATCAACGGCCGGCGCGAGTACAACTCCGCGGCCGCGCACCCGAGGGACCACATGTCCAAGTCTTCCTGGAAGCGCAGGTTCCCCAAGAAGACATCTGGCGGCCTGTGCTGGGGCGCGGTTACACCGACGTCGGCGTTGCTGTCGCTGGGGCGCAACTTCTTCACCAACCTGCGGTGGGGGTCCGTCGGCCCCACGCAGCCGAGATCGCCGAGCACCACCTGCGGAGAGAGGCGGACGGGGGAGAGGGGAGCGACGGCGACCTCCAGGGGGGAGGGAAGAGAGTTGCGCCAGGACGACGGCCTCATGGGGGAAGGGTAGACACCGCCCTGAGTAGAACTGAGATGTGAGTTCTCACATGCTATGATAGAGCTCAATTTCTGATCAAACATGCTCCGTATAGCTATGTTAGATCACACATGTCATCTAACATGCTAAGTTAGATCACAAATTGTGATCTAACATGCCATGTTAGACCACATTTGTGATCTAACAGGCCATGTTCGATCACACTTTTGTGGTCTAGCATGCGATGTTAGATCACAAATGTGATCTAACGTGTCATGTTATATCACACTTTGTGATCTAACATGCGATGTTAGATCGCAAATGTGATCTAACATGCCATGCTAGATCACACTTTGTGATCTAACATGCGCACATGTGATCGAACATGCCATGTTAGATCACACGTTGTGATCTAACATGCTGTGTTAGATCGCAAATGTGATCTAACATGTAATGTTCGATCACAAGCTGCGATCTAACATGCGATGTTAGATCGCACCTGTGATCGAACATGCTATGCTAAATCACAATATGTGCTCTAACATGCTATGTTAGAGCTGAATTTGTGCTCTAACATGCGATGTAAGATCTCAGATTGTGCTCTAACATGCTTTGTGATCGATCCGAGCACCTCGAAGCACCTCGGGATCGGGTACTGGAGCTCCAGCCTGCTCTGGATGGCAGGATTGACGGGTCCCATTCGCCAACCTGCCGCTTTGTCAACGCCTCTTTCTCGAAACAGCCGCGCATGCACATCGATCCTCGCATCAGGATGTTGGCGGGCTTGAGGTCGCAATGGACACAGCCTTTGTCGCGGAGGAAGCCAAGCCCAGCGATCACGCCGTTCAGGACGCGGCGGATCCCCGTCTGCGTCAAGGTGGACTTCTGAACGAACTGGCGCACGTCAATCTCGTACAGGTTGAACACGAGGCCGACGTGCGCTTCCCATGTCCACCTCCTCTGCGCTGCTCCAGTGCTAGCGGCAGCTGACAACTGTTGCAGCTCTCTCGTTGGAGTGCTAGGCTTAAACAACTTCTTGAAAAGGCCCACGTCGAGTGACCGAACGACGTTCGGGTGCCAGCCCAGCGCAACGTGGCGCCTGACCTCCTCTTCAGCCGCACCCGTGGCATCCGAATTGAACCCCTGCGCCTGATCTTCCTTCGAGTCGTGCAGGAGCTGCATGGCAAAGAGCTCCACGACGTCGTCGCCTAACCCTGGGCAGGGTTTCGTGCCCAAATAGACCTTGCCATGAGTGCCCTGGCCGAGCTCCGCCTCCCAGTCCACCTCGAACGAACGTCGCGGGTCCCCGTACTTGCGCGGGTCCTTGGCGTTGTGCACACTCGTGATCGCTTCGAGCCTCAGCGAAAGCAGAGGGGCCTGCGAGCTGCGACAGCCACCTGCACCAGGAGAGCCTTTCGCTCCCGAGCTAGACGCCCCTAGCGCGGGAGCTGCTGATGGCGCAGAAAGGCCTGCGTGTTCGCTGGCTCGGGAAAGCTCGCTGGCCGGCGCCTCCTCAGCCCCCAGAGCTGCCCCCAACGCCGCTTCAAGGGATTCCCCTCGGCTGCTCCCGCCACTGTTGCAGCTCGTGCCTGGGTCCCCGCCGCCCCCGCGGGGTCGGTCACGCAATCCCCCCAGTTGGCGCCCAGCGCTTTCCTTAAGATCCGCACGGCGTTGTCGAAAACACATGGCGCGGGCCACGACATCAGCACTTTGGTCTTCGTGGGCTTCTCCATCTGCAGAGCTTGCTTTGATGATCCTGGCTTCTTGGCCATGGGCTCGCTGCAGGTCTCCCTCAATTTCTTGGCGACATCGTTGTTCTCTGCGCCGTTCGTGCCGCGCATGTAAAAGTGCCACGCCGAGTACTTCGCCGCGTTCCTGTCGCGACCGCTGTTCGTTGGTTGCATCGCCGCCGAGGCGCTGCCAGGGCAGACGCCCCGAAGTGCTACGATGGCTGTTGCAGCGGCCCTGAACAAAAACTGCTGCGGCCCTTTCCGCCGTCCTCCTCCACCTGCGCCCGCCCATCGGGTTGCTGAATCACCGACCCCTCTCCCCCAAGTGGACACCAACGGCAGGATGACCCCCAACAGCAGGCATATGCCAATGGTTTTCAATTTGGACAGCATTGCTGACAGTCTGGACATCGGCGTTCAGGACATCCGCGTCATGTCCGGCTCAGCGGACAAGATGAAATTGCACCCTCACTGCAGGGTAGCCGCGGCAGATTTCACGCAGAAACTAGCTTCCGAACCTGAGGAAGACGAGTTGCACCGGGTGGTCGCAGATCATGACTTGAACGCGTGGATACGAGGCCCGTTCCTGCGCCTCGGCTGGGCCTTGGCGTCGGGAACTTGTTACGTCACCGCTCTCTCCTGGGGGCCTTGGTCTTATCAGCTTGTTTACGTCGCCGTTCGCTCTTGGGGGCCTCGCGTCAGCCTTGCGGGATCCCCCGCGGTCTTCTTCGGCGCGTCGTCGTGACGAGTTCCTGGCGCCAAGGCCCAGCCGAGGCTCAGGAACGGGCCTCGTATCCACGCGTTCAAGTCTTGATGTTGGGCGCTGCCTCAGCACGCACTCAGACCTTCTCCGTCTTGGGCTTCTTCTTCTTCGGCGCGTCGTCGTCGGAGGTGGAGTCGGAGTCCGCGGGCGAGGACGAGGCGTCATCGGCCTTCTTCTTCGGCTTCTTCTTCGTATTATTCTTCTTGTCCGCGGCCTTCTTACCCTTCTTATTATCCTCAGGCTGTTCCTTCTTTTCCTTCTTGTATTCCTTCTTCTCCTCCTTCTGCGCCCCCTTCGACGCGTCCTCCTTCGTCGAGCGCAACTGCGCAGAGCGCTGCAGCAAGGCCTCGTTACTGAAGACCATTGTATTGCTGCTGAGCATGGCCTCGACAGCGCGCTCCGTGAGAAACGGCATCAAAGTCGCTCGATGGTGATCGTCGTAGCACAACGCCAGGACGCTGGCGCCCTTCCCAATGCAACCGCGCATGCCCGCTCCGCCCGCAGGCGTCTTGAAGTGCACCCGCCGGGCCCCCCCCGCCTCGCGACGCAGCTCCATGAGCAACTCGGCGGCGTTGTCGCGGGGGAACCACGGCACCTCAGTGCCAGTGAGCTGGCGGCAGAGCTTCCGCTTCTTCACGGCCGCGTTCACGAGTTGCTTCTCCGGCGTCCCAGCTGTTGCAGCATCCGCTGTTGCAGCATCAGGGGCATCCTCGTCTTCGTTCGGCGGGGGCCCCATCAGCCCCTCTTTCTGGCGCTCCTGGGCCTCCACCTCGGTGATGCGCGTGCCGACCATCGACTGCAAGCTCGTCTGACGGACCTGTTTGGGCACGAGGGCGCGGCTCTTCTGGGGGAGGGCGGGCACATTCTTCACCACTTCGCACCAGACGGCGCTGCCTCCGCCCACGTGCTCCCTGATCTTGGGAATGCGCTTCGGGATCTTGCCCTTGTAGGCGAGCAACATCACCTCGTGGCTGCGGGAATTCGCGACGCCTCTCTGCCTCCTGAAATGCCAGCACTGCTGCATCTGCTGGAGGTTGTAGCAAAAGTGGAATTGCAGGAAGTTGTAGCCGTTCTTACTAAGGATATTCTTGATCTTGGGAATGTTTGACTGCGCGCGGCCCGTGAGCACCCAGCACACGTCCCGTCCATGGACCAAAAGCGGAGATAGGGACTTGAGGTAGCGTTCAAAGTCTGCCTCTTCCAGCGCAGGCTCTCGGTGGGTGAGCCCTTGCCCCTCGAAGACGTTGCGCAACCTCGCATTCTTGACGTCGTAGAAACCCATCACTGTTGCAGCGTCCGTGAGGTTCCTGTAAAAACGAGTCTGCGTGACGTTTTGGTAGATTCCCATACCTGTACCCTCCGCAACGATCATGGCCACCCGCCACTCGAGCTCCGCCGCGCACGCCTCCTCGCACTTCTTACTGAAGGAAGTCACATCGCCTGGAGAGACCTCGACTTTCTTCTCCTCATCGGAAGCCACCTCCTTCCCGATCCCTTTGGCGCCGCCAAGGGCCGCCTCGTCCTCGGCTTTTTTCTTCTCTTCTGGAACTGGCTTGGAGACGCCCAAGAGGCTGTCGCACGCGATCTGGAAGGGCTCGAAGAAACGCTTCACCACTCGCTGGCCGTTGTGGAATTTCTCCCAGCTGCACCGCTCGCTCCTCGATTGCGAGAGAGCGCCTGCGATCTCCGCCTTGTAGAAGCCCTGGCCTAAGTCGAGGAAGTGCCTCATCGTCAGCCGCGGCGCCTCGCTCGGCAGGGACTGGGCCCAGGTCGGGCCCTTGTCAGGGCCCTCGGTCTGCAGGAAAAAACTGCGGCGCGCTGTCGAGGTAGGACCTGGCCGTGCGAACAACTTTGGCCCTGGAGAGACACTCCTGCGTGCTCTGGCTCCCTTCTCTGTTGCAGCTGGTGCCAGATTTGAACAGGTCTGGGTGCTGCCGCAGAAAGGCCGACGCGTAGGCCCTCACCCAGAGGATCTCGTTGATTACGTCATTCAGAGCACACACGCTGGCGCACGGGCCCTTCTTGTTCGTCCGCCACATCCTCGTGAACAAGGCTTCGACGACGTAACCCAGCGAGAGGTGGTCGGTTTTTGTAACGATCGCCCCAAGCTTCGTTGGCCAATCCAGCAGATTGTCTCGCCCCCAGCGGGTCACGGCCGCCCCCATGAGCGTCAGTGCTGCTGGGCACTTCGCGAGGGCAGCCCAATTCAGCATGTGCCTCTTCGCTGTGCCCACGTCAGGACAGTGGCGGACGCCCCACGTTACGTTCTTCACCAGCCACTCATGAACCTTCTCTGGCGCTGGCCGTCCGCCCCCCGTCGCATGGGCCCGGGCGATGCCCGCCGCCTTGGCCGCGATGCGGAGGAGGTTCGAGTTCTCCAGCCCGAAGAAGTCGCGCAGGCGCTCGGTGCGGGCCGACGTGTTCACTGCCCACTTGAACTTGTTTTCCTCGGTCTCCTCAGCCGCGCCCCCCTTCATGTGGATGAAGTCGAAGGGCCAATCAAGAAACAACTCTTCGAGCGCTGTTACAGCCTCCATTGCGCCTTCTTCTTTCGCCCAATACAAGGCCAACCACGCTGCATTCACCGCGACGTCCATGACCAATCGCTTGAACTTGCCGAGCTCGGGCGCCATAAACTGGTTCACGCTGGAGACCATGATTGGGATCTCGAAACCTTCCTCAACCTGTTTCGGGACGTTCCAGGGCCGCCGACCGCTCGCGCTTAGGGTCTCCACGGCCCGCCGCTGCGGCTTACTCTGTGGGGGGGCCATCGACGTCGCCAGCCGCCCCCCCAGGCTCGGCCGCTGTTTCAGCCGCCGCGTTCGTCGGCAGGTTCTCCAGAAACATATCCGCAGCCACGGTCCCCACCTTGCCCAGCGACGTCGCACCCTGAAGCATAGCGTTATCGATCGGCCCTGTCCACGCCAAGTTCATGTAGGCATTCCTGCGCCCGCCCTTCTCCTTCGCCTCCTCGATGGTCCTTGCGAGCTTCTCCTGGACTGGATCCTTATCCTTCCTCCTAGCAGTCTTCCCTTCAGGCTTCCCCTTGTCATCCTTGTCCTTATTGCTCTGTTCCGCCCTCTCCTTCTCCACTCTCTCGGCGATGCGCTTCGGCGTGGTTTTCGCGAGCCTCTCGTAATCGGTCTGGATGGCGGGCCAGATCGTTTTGGTCCAAAACTCCTTGAACGGCTGCTCGGACGACTGCATCGCGCGCTGACGGGCTGTCGCAGCTGCTGGCCTGGCCGTTTGCCACAGCTAGTGCGCCTGTTGCAGGTCTGGCCCTGGCCGAGAGTGCGATGGGAAAGGAGTGGAAGCGAGCGAGGAGGAAGCGGGGCGGACGAGGCGGCATGTTGGAATCTTGAGACCACTTCGCGCCTGCTTCTGCGCGGCCTCGACGCGTGAATACGCAGGGTTCCAGCACGAGGCCGCCATGTTAGATCTCCCTCGGGGTGGCCAGGGCACGCATGAACACCTGGTTCCAGCGCGGGACCACCATCTTAGACACCACCTTCGGCCCAGAAGATCCTGGCCAACTCCATGAAACAGGACAACGAGGTGACGATAACGGACCAGCTGCTGTTCACGGGACCACCATCGTTCCTCACAGCGTGGCCCCCGTAGTCTTGCCCCTCCCCGCTGCGGATACTTGGGACAAAGCGCGTGGTGCAAATCTACTTACAGGATACATCGATATGTTGACGTCCGTGCCCGATGATGTCTGGCTAGACGTTGCTTTGCAGCTGTGAAGCTGTTGCAGCGATGCGGTGATGCTGTTGCAGCCGCGCAAGGGCGCTCTATCGCTGTTGCAGCGATGATGAGTTTTTCTCGTCAAAAGCGCGTGTCATGCATCCCCGACGCATTCGCTCAGTGCCCCTGCGAAAAGAATGGCTTGTATACTTTTTGCGCATGCATCGGTGCAGCTGGAGGCGTGCCCCGCAAATCCAACGCGCTGCACAGGCACTGCATAAAGTGATGTCGATCTCCATCCCGATGTCATCCTCATCCCGCTGGTGGTTCCTCAGCATAACATGCGAGCGCACGCGGCTGCAATAGAAGCACACAGCGTCGTTCCCCTCATTGTCCTTCTGGCAGTTGCACCCCCGCTCCACGTAGCGCCTGAAGGAGCGGGTATTCATCTTCTTGTGGTGCGCAAGCCTGGCCCAGCACGACGGGCGCAAGATGCCGCCCTCGTCGGCGCGTTGCATTATCGGCGCCAGCCTCCACGGCTTGCTCCCTGGCCACTCTGTGTACATCAGATTGGAGACGGTCTTGAATGTGTGGAACTGCACGCGCTTGGGCACGTTGGGCTTCTCCGCCTTGTGCTTCTTCAGCGTTGGCTCGAGTAGGTCGAGCTCCTCGTCGCTGGAGAAGTCCATGCTCGGCGACCTGCAAGTGAAACTCGGCGGGGCGCGCAGCGGAAACAACGGCGGGGCGTCCGTCCTTAACGGCTTCGGCGGACACGGCACGTGCAGTTCCAAACCTGCTGGCGCGGGATGGAAAAACCGGAAACTGCTGTTGCGGGGCGCATTCCGCCTGCGCCACATAACTGGCGAACGACGCCAGGCCTTCCTGCCAGATTGCAATCTATGTGTGCCCATATGGCTGCGGCTGCTGATGGTGTTGACGCTGGCGATGCAACTGGGGGCTGTTGCGGGCGGGGGCAGGCGCGGGGGCAGTTGCAGCTCTGCGCGCCCCGCCCCCCCCCCCCCCCCCCCCCCCCCCCCCCCCCCCCCCCCCCCGCACGCGCGCCGACAGCGCGTTGGACTCTGCACCAGAGCCAGACATCGTGAATATCAGTCTGTGCGTGCGTGGCGAAGAGGGTGGTTTCGCGGCGCCACCTGGGGGCCATATCGGCGGCCGAAGGAGAGTAGGATGGGACATGCGGGCCACAAGTTGTGATCTAACATGGCATGTTAGATCAGACTTTGTGCTATAACTTGTCATGTTAGAGCACAAAGCCTGATCTAACATGCCGTGTTGGATCACAACGTGCGGTCTAACATGCTATGTTAGACCCCGTTTGTGATCTAACATAGCATGTTAGACCACAAGTTGTGATCTGATATCACAATTTGTGGTATAACATGCTATGTTAAATCACAAGTTGTGATCTAACATAGGATGGCCGAGGGGAGGCGAATGTGATCTAAAACACTGGTTAGATCATAAATTGTGATCTAACCAGTGGCACCCCTGGTCGGGTCTAATTTTCCCCTGGTCGGGTCCAGTTTTTCCGTTGGTCGGGTCTACTTTTTTTCCAACGTAGGCGGCGCCGCCACTAGATGGACTCTGCACCTTAGTCCTGAAGGGCCGCCGCCTCCTCCGCCTTTGCCATGGAGGCGGCCTTGGCCCTGAGCCTCTCGATGTCGGTCTTCTTCTTGTGCGCCGCCTTCATGCGATTGCGCTCGTGGATGACGACCGCGGCGGCGAGCTTCGGATAGCTGCGAAGCAGCTTGGGCAGCGCCACAGCCTTCGGCCCCAACGGGAGATGGCGGATCTTGCCAGCCACGATGGGCACGGCGACGTTGCCTGGCTCGTTGTAGTTCAACCGCAGCGGCATCATCGCGTCGCCACTGACGTCGACCGCAACCTTGGCGCCGTCGACCTCCATGGAGACCGCGTCGATGGCCTCCCAGCCAGCGTGGAATGGCGGCGCCCTTGCGCTGGCGAAGGCAAAGACTGCGGCGCAGCCGCTAGTGAAAGCAAGGGCTGAGTCGCAACTGAACGTGCGAGCCAATCGCGGCTACGGGTTGGGTCTAGTTCTCCTCTGGTCGGGTCTAGGTATTCCCTGGGCGGGTCTGGTTTTCCCCTGGTCGGGTCTAGTGTTCCCTGTGCTCGGGTCTAGTGTTTCCCTGGTCTGGTCTCTCTCTCTCTCTCTCTCTCTCTCTCTCTCTCTCTCTCTCTCTCTCTCTCTCTCTCTCTCTCTCTCTCTCTCTCTCTCTTTTTTTTGTTTTTGTTTTTCTCTCTCTCTCTCTCTCTCTCTCTCTCTCTCTCTCTCTCTCTCTCTCTCTCTCTCTCTCTCTCTCTCTCTCTCTCTCTCTCTCTCTCTCTCTCTCTCTCTCTCTCTCTCTCTCTCTCTCTCTCTAGGTCGGGTCTAGTTGTCCCCTGGTCGGGTCTAGTTTTCCGTTGGTCTGATCTAACATACCATAGTTTCCCCTGGTCGGGTCTAGTTTTTCCTTTAGTTTTCACCATCTGTGATCTAAGATGCTATGTTAGATCACAATTTGTGATCTAACATGGTAGGTTAGATCACAATTTGTGATCTAACATGCTCGGCTAGATCAGAAATTGTGCTCTAACATGGCATGTTAGAGCGCAAATTTGGCCCCAGAGCGCAATTTCTGCTCTAACATGGCATGTTAGAGCACAATTGCTGCTCTAACATAGCATGTTCGAGCACATATTCTGATCTAGCGCACCATGATGGATCACAACTGCGATCTAACATGCGATGCTATATCACAATTTGCGATCTAACATTATATCTTATACCACAAATTGGGATCTAACATGTGATGTTAGATCACAAATTTGGCGGTAGAACACAATTTCTGCTCTAACAAGGAATGTTAGAGCACAAGATGTGATATAACATGCCATGTTAGATCACAACTTGTGATCGAACATAGCATGATAGAACAGAACTTGTGCTCTAACATAGCATGTTAGATCGCAGCGTGTGAACTAACGTGCTATGTTAGAGCTGAAACCGATGTTCGCGAAAATAGATCCCCCGCGGGCCCGTTCCCGCCGCGCCCAAGTGCGCGTGGCACGCGGAAATCGCAAAACAATGCGTCGTGACACGCTCTCTCCCCCCCCCCCACCACCCAGGCGGCCTCGCCGCGCGCGCCCCCCCCCCCCCCGCCTCCCACCGCGCCCCCAACCCCCTCCCCCGAAGCGCCCCTAACCAGCGAAACTTGATTTTCATAACGCCCAGGCACCACCCCTCCCCCCTCCCCAGAAGCGCCCTCAACCGACGAAAACAATTTTCGCAGCCCCCCGCCCCCCCTCTCCCGCAAAAGCGCCCCTAGCCGCCGAAAGTCAATCTTCGCCGGTCCAGGCCCCCCCCCCCCCCTCGAACAAAAAAAAAAACGCTTAACCGCAGAAAATCGATTTTCGCGGGTTTCCCCCCCCTCCCCCACCCCAAAAAAAAAGCGCCCTTAACAGCAGAAAATCGATTATCGCTGGTCAAGCCCCCCCCCCCGCCCCCTCCCTCCCCCCCCCCCCCAAGCGCCCTCAACATCAGAAAATCTATTTTCGCTGGTCAAGGCCTTCCCCCCTTCCGCCCCCCCCCCCCCACCCCCCCCCCCCCCCCCCCCCCGCATTGCTTTATACTATATTTATAAACAAAAAACGCTCTTAACCGGCGAAAAGGGGTGCCCCAACCAATCCGAAATCGATTTCGGACTGCTTAAGACCCGCACTTTTTTGGGGGGCGGGGTGAAGGGGGGGGGTCTTAACTAGCGAAAATCGATTTTCTGCGGTTCAGGGAGCTTTCTAAGAGGGTGGGGGGCTTGACCAACGAAAACCGATGTTCGGCGGTTAAGGGCGCTTTGTTTGGAGGGGGAGGGAAGGGGGAAGGGGGGGGGCTTGACCAGCGAAAATCCATTTTCGGCGGTTAAGAGCGTTTGTTTCCCCACATCCTAAGTGGGGTTCTTGTTTTCTCTGCGCACCCTCCGCGCAGGATCTCCCCTCCCCCTCCTCCTCCCCCCTCTCCTCTGCTCCTCTTTGCTTCCTCCTCCGCGTCGTCATCGCCATCACCGTCGCTCCCCACTCATCATCATCATCATCATCATCATCACCATCAGCATCACCATCACCATCGCACGACCACTTACCATCATCGGCATCGAACGATCATCCTCATCATCATGATCATCACTACTCGCTGACTCACCACTTCGCCCCCATCATCATCACCATTTACCATCCGAATCGCACGATCACTCACCATCAACACTCATCATCACCACCATCATCACCATCACGTCGTCATCGTCACCACCACCCGCATCCTCATCATCATCATCAATCATATATCATCATCAAACACCGTCGTCACCATCCCATGACCATCATCCACCAAGAGGGAGCCTCGTCTGCGAGTGAATTGCGAGGAAGTCTCAGGCGGGAGCCCCTCCCTATAGGGCCCGCAGATCATGTTACTACTCCGAGCGGGTCATCGGATTCCTGTAACTGTCGTCACTTCTGGGCTCCTCAGATCTGAATTTGAAGGAAGTATCAAGCGGGGGCCTCGTCTGTGAGTGAATTGCGAGCAAGTCTCAGGCGCCCCCCCCCTATGGGGCCCGCAGATCATGTTACTACTCCGAGCGGGCCATCGGATTCCTGCAACTGCCGTCACTTTTGGGCTCCCCAGGTCCGAATTTGGAGGAAGTATCAGGCGGGAGCCTCGTTTGTCAGTGAATTGCGAGCAAGTCTCAGGCGGGAGCCCCCTCCCTATGGGGCCCGCAGATCATGTTATTAATCCGAGCGGGTCATCGGATTCCTGTAACTGTCGTCACTTTTGGGCTTGTCAGGTCTGAATTTGGAAGAAATATTAAGCGGTGCCCTCGTCTGTGAGTGAATTGTGAGGGCGCGTCAGGCGGGGGCCCCGTCCCTATGGGGCCCGCAGATCATGTTACTACTCCGAGCGGGTCATCGGATTCCTGTACCTGTCGTCACTTTTGGGATCCTCAGGTCTGAATTTGGAGGAAGTATCAAGCGGGGGCCTCGTCTGTGAGTGGAGCGTGAGGAAGTCTCAGGCAGGGGCCCCCCCCCTATGGCCCTATGGGGCAGATCATGTTACTAATCCGAGCGGGTCATCGGATACTTATAACTGTCGTCACTTTTGGGCTCCTCAGGTCTGAGTTTGGAGGAAGTATCCAGCGGGGGCCTCGTCTGTGAATGAATTGTAAGGAAGTCTCAGGCGGGAGCCCCCTCCCTATGGGGCCCGCAGATCATGTTACTACTCCGAGCGGGTCATCGGATTCCTGTAACTGTCGTCACTTTTGGGATCCTCAGGTCTGAATTTGAAGGAAGTATCGAGCGGGAACCTCGTCTGCGAGTGAATTGTGAGGAAGTCTCAAGCGGGGGCCCCCTCCCTATGGGGCCCGCAGATCATGTTATTAATCCAAGCGGGTCATCGGATTCTTATAACTGTTGTCACTTTTGGGCTCCTCAGGTCTGAATTTGGAGGAAGTATCAGGCGGGAGCCCTGTTTGTCAGTGAATTGCGAGCAAGTCTCAAGCGGGAGCCCCCTCTCTATGGGGCCCGCAGATCATGTTATTAATCCGAGCGGGTCATCGGATTCTTATAACTGTCGTCACTTTTGGGCTCCTCAGGTCTGAATTTGGAAGAAGTATCAAGCGGGACCCTCGTCTGTGAGTGAATTGCGAGGACGCGTCAGGCGAGAGCCTTCCTATGGGTCCCGCAGCTCACGTGGTTCCTCCGGGTCGTCCCACGGCGCGCGCTTCCTCTGGGTCGTCCTCCGGCGCGCGTCGGCTGGGACGCACGTCGCGCGCTTCCTCTGGGTCGTGTTCCGCACGAGGACGAGGAAGAGGACGACTGCCAGCAAAAGGAGGAGGGATGATGCAGGACGAGACAGGAAAGCAGGAAGAGGAAAAGGCTGAGGGGAGGAAGGACGAGGAGGAAAAGGAAGAGGGGGAATGCCCGAGGAGGCCCCAGTAGGTCCCGGAAGGCCCAGAAGGCTCCAGGAGGCCCCAAGAGGCCCCAGGAGGCCCCAGGAGGGGGCAGGAGGCCTAAGGAGGAGGCAGGAGGAGGAGGAGGAGGAGGGGGGGGAGGAGGGGGGAGGAATATGGAAACGAGGAGGAGGAGGAGGAGGAGGAAGCGGACGAGGGAGAGGGAGAGGAGGAGGACAGGGGATGAGGAGGAGGAGGAGGAGGAGGAGAAGGGAGAGGGAGAGCAGGAGGAGGAGGCAGGAGGCAGGAGGGGCAGGGGGAATGGGGGGAGGAAGCATAACGAGGGGGAGGGGGAGGAGGTGGAGGAGGCAAGAAGAGGAGGAAGAGGCAGGGGTTGAGGCAGGAGGAGGAGCAGACAGGAGGAGAACGAGGAGGCAAGAGTAGGTGGGAGAAGGGAAGGGGCAGGAGGATACCCCCATGCAAGCTAAAAAGATTCTCATGCGGGGTCCTTCCGTCGGATTTTTTTTTTTTTTTTTTTTTTTTTTTTTTTTTTTTTTTTTTGTTTTTTTTTTTTTTTTTTTTTTTTTTTTTTTTTTTTTTTTTTTTTTTTTTTTTGTTTTTTTTTTGCGGGGGGGGGGGGGGGGGGGGGGGGGGGAAGGGGGGGAAAGAGGGGGGGGGGGTGGGCGGGGGCGGGGGGGGGGAAGGCGGAGGGGGGGGGAAGGGAGGGGGGGGGGGGGGGGAAGGGGGGGGTGGCGTTTAACAAGCGAAAATCGATGTTCGGCGGTTAAGGGCGCGCTTTGGGATGGGAGGGGGGGGAGGGGCTTGACCAGCGAAAATCGATTCTCGGCTGTCAAGGGCGTTTTTTTTTTGAGGGGGGGCGCAAGCGGCGAAAATTTATTTTCGGCGGTTTAAGGGCGTTTGTGGGTTGTGTGTGTGCGTGTGTGTGTGTGTGCGTGTGTGTGTGTGCGTGTGTGTGTGTGGTGTGTTGTGGTGTGCGTGTGTGTGTGCGTGCGCGCGCGGCGTGCGCGCGCGCTGGGGAAGGGGGGGGGGGGGGGGGCGGGCCTTGCCCAGCGAAGATAAATTTTCGGTGGTTAAGGGCGCTCTGGGGGAGGGGGGGAGGGGCGTAGCGCGCGACGATGTTTGCGCGCGCTCCGCGCGCCACGCGCCCTTGGGCGCGGCGGGGGCGGGCCATCCGAACATCACTTTGAGCTCTAACATATTATGTTAGAGCTCCATTTCTGATCTAACATGACATGGTAGATCACAACTTGTGATCGAACGTCGCATGTTAGAGCACAAGTTGCGATCTAACATGCCATGCTAGATCACAACTTGCGATCGAACATGCTATGTTAGATCACAAATGAGATCTAACATGGCATGTTAGATCGCACGTTGGGATCTAACATGGCGCGCTAGATCAAAAGATGTGCTCTAACCATGTTAGAGCAGAAATTGCGCTCGAGTGCCAAAGTTGCGCTCTAACATGCCATGTCAGAGCACAACTTCTGATCTAACAAAGCATGTTAGATCACAACTTGTGATCTAACATACCATGTTATAGCACAACTTGTGCTCTAACATCCTATGTTAGATCACAAGTTGTGATCAAGCATATCATGTTAGATCACACTTGTGATCTAACACCCCATGTAAGATCACAACTTGTGATCTAACATGCTATGATCGGGCAGAAATTGTTCTCTAACCTGCCATGCTAAAGCAAAATTTGTGCTCGACAGCCAAATTTGTGATCTAACATGCGATGTTAGATCACAATTTGTGATCTAACATAGCATGTTAGATCACAAGTTGTGATCTAACATACCATGTTAGATCACACATTGTGATCTAGCAGAGCATGTTCGATCACAACTTGTGATCTAACATCGCATGTTAGATCACAAGTTCTGGTCTAACATGGCATGTCAGGTCACAATTTGCGCTCGGGCATGCCATGTTAGAGCACAAAGTGTGCTCTACAGCAAAAAAAAAATGTGCTCTAGTATGCTATATTAGAGCTCAACTTAGGATCTACCATAGCACGTTAGATCACACTTTCTGATCTAACATAGCTTAGCATGTCACTTCGCAACTTGTGGTTTAACATACCATGTTAGATCACAACTTGTGGTCTAACATGCTATGTTAGATCACACGTGGGATCTGACATAGCATGTTCGAGCACAAGGTGCGATCTAGCCTGGTATGTTAGATGACACGATGTGATCTAACATGGCATGTTAGATCACAAGTTGTGATCTATCATCGCATGTTAGACCACACGTTGTGATCTAACATGGTTTGTTAGATCGCAATTTGCGCTCTAGCATGCCATGTTAGAGCACAAAGTGTGCTATACAGCCAAAGCTGTGCTCTAGTATGCTATGTTAGAGCTCAATTTCTGATCTACCATAGCACGTTAGATCACAATTTCTGATCTAACATAGCATGTTCGATCGCTACTTGTGATCTAACATGCCATGTTACATCGCAAGTTGTGATCTAGCATGCTATGTTAGATCACACGTGGGATCGAACATGCCATGTCCGATCGCAAGTTGTGATCGAAAGTGCTATGTTAGATCACAAGTTGTGATATAACATGGTATGTTAGATCACAGTTTGTGGTCTAACATGCTGTGCTAGATCACAAGTCGTGCTCTAACATGCCATGTTAGACTTCAACTTGTGCTCGAACATGCTATGTTAGAGCTCCAGTTGAGCCATTACTAAGTTTTAGCACAAGTTTTGCCCGAACATGCTATGTTAGAGCAGAAACTGTGCTCGAACATGCTCTGTTAGAGTTCAATTTCTGCCAGGATAGGCATTTGCCGCGGCGCCCTCCCCAGGAGCTCTTCAAACTGCGCAGACGGCAAGGACGTGATTCCCCAGTTTCTACCACAGGTCCGCGCAACGAGTTCGCCACCATTGCGCCTGGCGACGCGGCGGACATCAGAGCAGAGCGAGAGCGGCAGAAAGCCGTGGGCGATAAGGGGCAACAAAAAAGGCGGCCAGACACCGAAACCGCCTATTAGGCGGTTTCGGCGAGCTGCCGGTCTAACATGCTATGTTAGATCACACTGAGTGATGTGGATATCCCCCTCCGTTTTTTTTTTTTTTTTCTCTCTCTCTCTCTCTCTCTCTCTCTCTCCTCTCTCTCTCTCTCTCTCTCTCTCTCTCTCTCTCTCTCTCTCTCTCTCTCTCTCTCTCTCTCTCTCTCTCTCTCTCTCTCTCTCTCTCTCTCTCTCTCCCTCTCTCTCTCTCTCTCTCTTTGCCGCTCTCCCTCTGTCTGTCGCTATCCCTCTCCTGCAGCGCGCCTGCGGCGGCGCCGCCCGCCGCCGGGGGCCTGCGGCGGGGATGCGGGGGAAGAGCAGGGCAGGCGGGGAAGAGCAGGGGCATCGATGGCAGCGCTGGTGGGCGCATGTCTGTCGCGGTCAGCCCAGACCACATCCACGCTCGCGGTGGGCCCTGTTGCTGCGCCCCGAGCGATGTGGGGGGGCCCGCCCATCGCTGTTACAGCCTGGATCGGGTGGAAGAGGCAGTGGTCGCCCGACTGCACCAGAGGCCACATGCCGTTACCCGAGCTCGAGTAGAAGACGGGAGCGCCCGCCACGAGGCGCTCCATTATCATCCCGTTCCTCTTGTCCCGAAGCCTCAGCTCCATCTCCCGCGCGCCGGGGTCATTGTACGAGTTCGGCGCTCTCGCCCAGTCCGCGCGCAACGCCTGCGCCGCCTCATGCGGGCTTGACAACGCCAAGGTTGAGATCCGATTCGGTTTCGGGGGCAGCTGGGCGGCCTGCGCTGCAGGCATCACGGCGATCCGCTTGTACTTCGCGGGGTCCTTCCCACGCAGTCTGACGCGGGCCCGCTCTGAATTTCTCTGAGACCAGATTTTGCCCCAGTCTGAATAGGATTCGGAGCCCTCGGGCGGCGCCGCCACCAACGCTGGCGCGAATGAAGAGCTCCCCCCTGACTGACGAGCTGAGCGCGGGGGAACTGGCTGATCGGGCGTGGGTCCGCAAAGACATTGCTATGATCACCAGCAGCAGGAAGTGGCATTAAGAGATGGAACCCTGGCCGGCGACGGCCGTCGCACGCCAGCATGCCCTTCCGACAGGGGGCGGAGGAGGAGCAGGAAGAGGGTGATCAGGGGCAGGAGCAGGCGGAGGAAGGATATACAAGGACAGGGGAGGATGAACGCCAGGGCCATGAGCAGCCGTTTCAGCCAGGAGGCAAAGGGATGCAGGAGCAAGAAGGATAGGGGATGGGAGAGCTTGCATCCAGGAAAGAAGGGGGAGGGGAGCTGGAGAGCACGCGAAGCAATCATCCACGATATGAGCGTGGCCTGAGTTCCTGCGAGAGCAGCACAGCCTGCAGACGATTGTTGCGACGCCGGGGCGCGCAATCTTGTCAATGCAAGCGTCCTTCATATAATAAGGCGCGCAGAGCACGCTTTGAACCGAAACGCGCTGGCGCGCGGCCAGCGAAGTGCATTCATTCCAAACAAATCCCCTGCGGGGTGCCGTGGAATTCGAAAGTGCCGCAGTGGGCAGCATATTAGCACGCTGGCCTCGCTGGCGACGTCTGTACTGCACCAGCCTGCTGGCCTTGGCGGCTGAACACTTAAAGAGTAAGATCGCTGTTGCAGCCAATGCCTGGTCAAGCTGTCCGCGGGGCTCGCCCGAGGTTCTGGCGGTCTAAGCTTTGCGGATGCGGCCCTGTGGCCCGCTGACACTGCGAAGCTCCGCCAATGCGGCAGCAGTCTCAGTATCATCCTCGTGGACGCGCACGGGCGGCTCCATGTCTGGGTCCGACTCCGCCTCGCACGCCCCCTCGGCCTCGTTGCTCCACTCGTCCTGCGCAACCAGGGGCGCGACCTGATTGTACAGAGACTGCGGGTGGGGCCTCCTGTGGTATCGCCCGCCTATGTTGACGTAGACATTGATCAGGATGCCGAAGATTCACGACTCACGACGAAAGCAGTGGCCGTTGCACGGCCTCCAGTTGTGGCGCACTTGGAGGCCGCCGATCCAGTACTTGTTCTCCTGGCGGCAGTTGTCCCACTCTGCGTGGCGTGGGCGTAGTACTGGTGAGTCGGCTGGACGCGGCAGAACACGACGTCCCCGACGGCAATGGGGGACTCGTCATTCGCGATGACGCGGGGGACCCGTCCATCGCTGTTACAGCCTGGATCGGGTGGAAGAGGCAGCGGTCGCCCGACTGCACCAGAGGCCACATGCTGCCCCCCGAGCTCGAGTAGAAGACGGGAGCGCCCGCCACGAGGCGCTCCATTATCATCCCGTTCCCCTTGTCCCGAAGCCTCATCTCCTTCTCCCGCGCGTCGGGGTCATTGTGCGAGTTCGGTACTCTCGCCCAGTCCGCGCGCAACGCCTGCGCCGCCTCATGCGGGCTTGACAACACCAAGGGTGAGATCCGACTCGGTTTCGGGGGCAGCTGGGCGGCCTGCGCTGCAGGCATCACGGCGATCCGCTTGTATTCCATGGGGTCCTTCCCACGCAAGTGCGCTGGTACGTCTTGGAGGGCTGTTGCAGCTGATTGCCACTTGAGAGTACTGCGGGCCGCCGCCAGCTGATCCCGGCCCGCCAAGTCCTCGTCGCACTGGCGTCGTGCAGCCTCCTCCGCCTCAAGCTGACCTGCCTTCGCAGCCGAGACGGTCGCGCTCCGCCGATATGCCCCCATGTTGCGACTCCGCTCAGCCTGCACGTGTTCCTGCCGATCTCGCTCTTCCTGGTCGGCGAAGCCCAAGCTATGCGCGCCCATCTCTGCCCGAACCTGCGCTCGCGGCGGCGGCGCCTCCGGCGGCGGGACGCGATGGGGAAGGCGCTTCGGCGCTGGTGCTGGCGCGATCACGCCGGGGCCCAGATGGGGCGCCGCCATGGGTGAAGCCAGTGGCGGTCGGCTCACGGGCCTCGCTTTCGGTGCTGGTGGGGCCGCCGTGGCTGGACCCAGCGTTGGTCCTAGTTTCGCTGATGGCCCAGGCGATGGCCCCTGGCCTGGAGCACGCAATTGGTCAGGCGGCTCAGGCGTCTTCGGCTTCGTCATGGGGAGGCCGTAATCCTCAGGGACTAAGTCCTGCTGGCCCCTCTTCTTCTCCCGCCACGGCGCGGTTGCCTGCCGATCCCGATGATCTGCAGATGGTGCAGCCGACGGTGATCCTGAAATAGGTGGCGTGACAGGAGCACGAGAGGCCGCTCCAGGCATCAAGAGCGCAGGCTCATCACGCAGCCTGGCAGCCACCAGCACGTCACCAGGAGCTGTTGCAGCCGATGCTTCAGCCGACGCTGCCCACGCCTGCGTCCGCGCCATCGACTCTCGGCAGGCTCTCCCCAGCGCCTCCGCCTGCTCGCGCATTTCCTCCTGGGCGAGCTGAGGATCACGTCCCCCGCCCGCCTGCTGGCGCGTGTCCTCGCGCTGGTAGGCGCAGTACTGGACATCGCCGCAGCCCCAGTCTGATGGCGGGCCCGAGCGACTGGATGTCACGCCGTCCTCCTCGGCAAACTCGTCCTCCTCCTCAGGGATAGCGCCGTCGCCCTCATCCATCGGGCTCTCCTTATGCACCTCCTCCTGCGGCGCTGGAGGAGCGCGGCTCGGACGAGGTCGGCTCCGAGCGCGGCTCGTCCCAACGCGGCTCGGACGAGGTCCGACGAGCGCGGCTGGAGGAGCGCCCCCCTCGGGCTCCGCGTCGCGGGGCCCCTCGGCGTCGTCGGGCACCAGGTCGTTCGGGCTGCCTGAGGGCCCAGCTGTTGCAGCCATAGGTTGAGCTCGGCGGTGGAGCCACGGAGCTGGCGCCGTCGGCGGTGGAGCTGGCGCTTGTTGATGTTGCCGAGGCCTCTTGACTGCGACATTTGGCGGAGGCGGGGGATGGGCCGCCTCGTGCATTATCATTTGGGCGTTCCACGTGCGCTCCTCCTCGCTCATCTGCCGCGCTGCTGCGTCACCAAGGCACCCGTAGGGCCCCGACTGATTTTCCCAGACCCCTTCCCTGTCCCTGATCATCTGGCCGTTGTCGTTCAAACTGCGCATCTTGTCAGCGATCCAGCGCGCACGGCGCTCACATTCCAGAACTGCTCCTCTGTCGTCAACCTCTTCTGCATATCCCCGCAGGATCCTGTTTCGCTCGAGTTGCTCGCGCAAGCCCTTGCAGTAGTTCTTCAGGAACTCGTAGCTGCCGGCCTGAAGGCTAGCCGTGGTACAACAGTGCCCCAGAGTGCCATGATATGGGAGCTCTAACATGCGATGTTAGAGCTCAAAGGTAGATCTAACATGCTCTGGCATGCCATGTTAGAGCTCACTTTCTGATCTAACATACTACGTTAGATCTCCATTTCTACTCTAACATGCTACGCTAGATCTCCATTTCTACTCTAACATGCTATGTTAGATCACAATTGTGATATGACATGCTATGCTAGACCACAGGTTGTGATCTAACATGCTATGTTAGATCACACTTTGTGATCTAGCATGCGATGTTAGGTCGCAAATGTGATATAACATGACATGTTAGATCACACTTTGTGATCTAACATGTTATGTTAGATCTCAACATGAGCTCTAACATGCTAGGTTCGAGCTCAATTGTGGCACACCCCAGACACGCCTCCTGCTTCTGCGAACGGACTCCCTCCGCTTCCTGGCCCAAGTCATATAGAAGCTGACGTCAATCCTCCATCTCATCCCCCCCGAACCGCTGCCCCTGGACGGGGCCATCCAGGCGCGCTGAGCGGCCTCCTAAAAGACAGATGGCACCCATGTTGGGCGCCTGCGGGAAGCGGCGGTCACCCATTTTGGGCTGGTTGTTGCGCCACTCATCCGCCTCCTCCCTGTATATATGTATATATGGGGCGAGAGGGGCGGGGGGTATCACAGCTACCCTGGATTTGGCTGACCTGACCTCGCGAGGCCAGCCGCCCTTGCCCTTGCCCATGCGCCCCTGGCCCTTGCCCGCGCCGCCCTTGCCGCGGCCGCCCATCTGCTGCGCTGTTGCCGTCGAAGAGGGGGCGCGACAGCCTGGGAGTCGGGCGCGCAGGCCTGGCGGTCGAGCAGACAGCTGTGGAGACGAGCGAGAGAGAGGGAGGGCGCTAAAAAGGTTTCACTCGGGATCGTTCGATAGGTTTCACTCGGGATCACTCGGGATCGCTCAACAGGTTCCACTGTCGGCGGGGAGCTGTCGCAGCTGTTGCACTGTCGGCGGGGAGCTGTTGCCGCTGCCGCAACTGTGGCCAGAGGGGGAGATTGCGTTGCGCCGTTGCAGCCGTCGGCGGGGATCGCTGCCACGGTTTCGCTGAGAAGACCGCGGGCTGCGCGGCGCGCCCGAAGCTGGGGCAAGCGCAATGAAAGACGACCCCCATGCCCACACCTGGCTTGCCCTGCTCGCATCTCCGGCGCTCTGAACCCCAGCCCCCCCGCCTCCGCCCCTGGCAACTGGCAACCTTGAGGCCCCCAGCGGCGGGCAGCGCCGCCCACGGCAGCGGCGCCCCCTAGGGGCGCGGGGAGCACGGGGAAGGATGGGCGCGGGGGGGGGCACGGGCAAGAGGCCACTGTGGCACAAGTGGCCGCTTTGGTGCGCAGTGCCGAATTAGTTTGGAGCAATCGTCTTGTTGCGCCTCGTGAGGGCGGCGCAGCCTCTAGCCTCTCTTGTCGCGTCTCGTGAGGCGGCCAGCGAGGTTGGCATCATAAATATTGCGTCTTTGAAACGCAGACGATCAATTTCTGAACTATGAGACGGAGCGATCTTTGTTTTCTGAACCTCCTTGCGACGGAGTATGAGACGGATGCGATATTTTCTTTTGTTTCCCTGAACCTCCTTACGCTCTCTTAGCCTTCCTAACTACTGCCGGGGCACCGTGCTGCAACGGACGCGTCGAAGCGCAGAATCCAATTCTTCGGACTGTTGTAGATCTGTTTGCAGGACTTCTTGACCTCCGTCTCTTCTCCTGAGCGGCACAGCACGCAAGCCCGCTGCGCCAGTCGGGGCATGTATTTGGCATGCTTCTTGAAGAACCTGCAGAGCTTCTTGGGGCCCAAGTAATAGATCACGCACCCACTCGGCGCCTCGGATAGGGCTCGCAACATGTGGGGCAGTGCAAGGAGGTATGCTTCGAGAGCCGCTGTTACAGCGACATGGTAGCTTGTGTTAGAGCTCCGAAGCTCCTCGGTGTACTGGATGCCTTCCGGAGAGTCCCGCTGTGCAAAATCAGCGGGCATCGTGTAGAAAGCCCCCGTGAGCGCCGCTGCAGTCTGAGCGGCGATGCCGAAGTCTGTGTCGGACGCGGCAGCCAACACAACGTTCCCCTTCCTCCGCGCTGCGTGGCTGTCCTGCTTGGCCAGGCGTCTCAGGAAGTCCACGGGGTCGTAAACCGGCTGGAAGTGCAGGCGCTGCGCCTTGCGATGCGCCGCCGCCTCTCCCCTGCGAACCAGCAGGAGGCCAGGGGGGCGCGCGGGGGCCATGTAGGCGTCGCGGCCCACAGGTCCTGGCCCTGGACTGCGCAAGACTTTCTTCTCCCGCGCACTCCTGGCCTTGGCGGCGGCCTTCGCCCCTGCGAGATTGCGCTCTCGCACCTTGGCTTCCCGCTTGGCAGCGGCGGCCACGACTGTTGCAGCTGGGCGGGCTGGATCTGCCGCGCTCGCCTGGGCCGCCTCCTGCGCCACCGCAGCGAGATCGGGGCCGGCCTCCGCGAGAAGGCGAGCGCGCTTGCTCGGGGAAGCGGCCACCATGGCGTCGACGGCAGCTCCTCTCTTGCGGCCGAAGCCTACCTCTGTCCGACGCCCTGGCCGAGGCGCTCTGGTGGTTCCCTTGTCGCGCCTCTCGGCCCTCCTCAAAGTCGCTGCGATCTTCCCCTGGAGGCGCTCATGGAACTTGAGCACTTGTCTGTGCCAGCGCGTGCTGGCCGAGCTCTCGCCCCGCTCCTGCTGGTCCAGCCACGCGCGCAACAATTTGCTGGGGGGCGCTTCGTCCACGAGCGTGCACTCCTCAACGGTAACGTCCAAGATTCGAGCCCTCTCGGGGCAATGCACCTCAGAGAAATGGCGGAATCGCCGCTCCACGTTGCCCGTGCTCGTTTTCCAGACCAGGAAGAGCTCCACGAGACTACGGCCGATGGCGAGCTCAGGCCACTGCGCAGCAGCGCGGCCCCAGGCCTGCCGCGTGGTGTTCCCGTCTCGGCGATGTTCCTCGGCGCGCCTCAAAATTTGCCGCAGCTGGGGGGCTGCCCGCTGCTCGGGAAGGTTTGCCTCGCGGCAGATGCGCTTCAGGCAGGCCTCAGCTTCTGTCGCGTGCTCCGTTGCGCCCGCGTCTGTCGCAGACAAGGGAGAAGGCAGTCGAAACGCAGTAAATGCGTGCAACCATGAGTGCTCTGGCCGATGCAGCTTCGCGTACTCCTTCACGTTGGCAACGATCTTCTGCACCCGTCGAAGAGCCGCCTTGATGGCATCGCGGGCTGGGCCCTCCGTGCGCCAATCGCCGAGGCCCGCCTCCTGGACGCCGTTGCCGCGCGGGTAGCGGGGCGTGCGCCGCAAAAAACTCCAGGGTCTCGCCCGTGAAAGTGGAGAGCATGCCAACAACCGTCCCCTGGACGAACAGCGTGTCCAGCCTTGAGATGAAATCGTTGGCCCTAGCTTGAACGCTTGCAGCGTCGGGGTTGCTCTTGTCTCTGGTAGCGACCAAGGAGTAGTGCTCCGCGCGCAAGTCCGCCAGCAACGCCCCCAGGAGCAGGCGCGAACTGTTCTCGACCCCGAGCCCTTCCAGGAAAGATCGGACGAGAACGCGCCGATCTTGGTCACTCCCCTGGGGCTCCTCTCCGAGCGCATTGAAGATGACGTTCCAACGCCGGCTCTCCCGTGCCAAGGGCCTCGCCCGACTGTTGAAACGCTTGGGGGCCCGGCCGAAGTTTTTGATGAACGCGGCGTCGTCTGCCACCTGTTGCACCCCCACTTTGTTGCGGAGCACGGTGGAGTTAGTCAGGAGCTTGGCCAAGCTCGGCGGCTTCTTACCCGTTGCCAGCAGCTGGTCCGTTATCGTGATCTCGCTGTCCTCTTTCATGGAGTTGGCCAGGGGCTTCTGGGCCGAATGCGACTCGCCCCACGCGTAGAATGCCACCCCAGGGAACGTGCGCGTTGCAAGCAGGGGAACAGATAGATCAGCCCCATCGCTGCGCCATGCCCGCATCTCCCCTCGCACGTGCATGTGCAAGTCCACGTCCAGTTCCCCGCCCGCCGTCTGACACGCGCGACGGACCCACTCCTCCAGCATGGAAGCCTTGCCGTCGCCGTCCATGGCCCGCGGGAACTCCCGCCCCCCGATCGCCCGCTCCGCAATCCAGGGCCCTCGGGGGCCCAGCTGCTCCAGCCAGCCTGCCTTAAGACCGTGCGTGGGCAGAAAGTCCAGAGCCTTTGGGATCGACCGCAACGCCGTGCCAATCTCGACTTGGCACGCGCGGTCGAGGCCGTCCGCAGCCAAACGAAAAACAGCGCCCTTTTCGAGAACCCTCTGCGTCACGATCTTCTCGCACTGAGCCAATGTGGCCACTACCTTTCGGCGCTGCTGAAAAGACTCCAAAGCTGCGCGGTCCTGCCCGAGGAGCGCATCCCGCCAGACATCGAAACTTCTGAAGGAACTGGACGTCTCCATGAGTGCACGGGCGGCGACCACTGCGCGGCCGCCAACGCGCTGGTCGGCGGCGTGGACGACGACGGGCGCCTGCGCCGCGGCTGTTGCAGCTGTTGCAGCCGTTGTGGGGCCTTCCACTCGAACCTGCCGTTGTGCGCCTTCCGCTCGAATCCGCTCTTCCCACGCCGCCCCTGCTGCCTGGCGCCCCTGGCCCCGTGCGTGCCGCGCGAGGTTCTCGCGACGGCCGAAACTCCCAGTGCCATGCCCAATGGTGGATTGGCAACGAGGGCCCTTAAACGCCGAGCAAAACAAACAGATTGCATATCTACCACCTGCGCAGCCTATCCAAGTTTCAGGCTTCAGGGTGACTGGGTCCGTCGCAGACAGAGAGGCGCTCCACTTCTCCTTGTTTTTTTCCAAAACTTGCAAGCGCCGCGCGTCGCGACGTGCTTTGGGTAGTTGTGACTGGCGACGTGCTCCTCCAGGGTCATGGAAACAATGTCGAACTTCTCGACTACTTTGCTCGGGGCGGAGCCGCTGTTGGAGTCGCTGTCGGAGCCGCTGTTGGAGTCGCTGTCGGGGCCGCTCTTGGAGCCGGCGGCCTCGGCAACTCGGCAACTCAGTCGGCGTCGGCAACTCCGCCGGCGTCGGCAACTCCGTCGGAGTCGTCGGCGTCGGACGCTCCGTCAGCGTCGGCGCCCGAGCTGTTGCAGCCGCGGCTCGACGGGGCCGCTCTCGATGAGGCCCTCGACGAGGGCGAGGCCGCGCTGGCAGGGCTCGACGGGGCCGCTCTCGATGAAGCCCTCAACGAGGACGAGGGGGCCGCGCTCGACGATGGGGCCCTCGACGAGGACGAGGGGGCCGCAGGGCTCGTCGGGGCCGCGCTCGACGACGGGGTCGCAGGGCTCGTCGATGGGACCGCAGGGCTGGGGCCGCAGGGCTGCTCGATGGGGCCGCGGGCGCGCTGGCGGACATGGCCTCGGCCCAAGTGCTACGGGCGTTTATGATGATGTCCAATTCGATTGTCGTTCGTCGAAGGATCATCAGCATCAGCATCATCATCATCATGATCATCATTGCATCACCACTATCACCATCACCATCATCATCACCATCTTGCACGACTATTACGATGATCCGCATCGCCATCATGACTACGATAGCCACCATCATCACCATCACCATGACCATCACCACGGGGGGACTCAACTAACTCAACTAAAACCCGCCCTAAAGACAGCCAGGGGAAGTCTCGCGCCCGGCGCGCCCCGTCGCGGCAGCACAGAGAGAGAGAGAGAGAGAACAAAAAAAAAGAAGGAGAGAAAGAGAGAAAGAGAGAAATATAAACAGCGAGAGAGAGAGAGAGAGAGAGAGAGAGAGAGAGAGAGAGAGAGAGAGAGAGAGAGAGAGAGAGAGAGAGAGAGAGAGAGAGAGGAAGCAAATAATAATAATAATAAGAGGAAGAAGAAGAAGGAGAAGAAGAATGACGCCGCGGCGCCGCACGGCGATCTCCCGCATGTAGGCGCCCGCCCCCAGCAGGAACTCCGCCAGCATGTCGCGTCGCCTGTCGTCGAGCGCGCGCGGCAGGTCGGCCCCGCGGAGTTGGCGCGGCGCTCTGGCGACGTGCGGCCCGACCCCCATCGCGGGGCGACCCCGCCTCGACACGGCGCGGCGCGCCATCGCGCGCCGCCCAAGCGCGGCGCGGCGACGAGGGGTCTCCGCGCGACGGCGACGAGGGCCGTCTCCAGATCGCCAGACCCCTCGATGCACTTGGCCCTGCCCGCCCCCGCGCGGTCGCAGCGGCCCGGCATGTCATGTCGATGGCGCCCGCCGCCGCGCCCCGGGCAACGGGCAGCCGCGCGGCGCTCTACGGCCCGCGCCTCGGCCAGCGGCCGCCGCCAGCCCTCCGCCCCGCGGCTGCAGCCCATGGGCGGGACAGGCCCGATGGGCCTCGGCCCTCGGACCACGCGGGCCTTCATGGGGAGGTCCTGGGACAACGCCGTGACCCCCGCAAGGAGATGCGGCGCAGCGGCGCCATGCTCGAACGCCTGCGGCTAGCCCAGGCGCGGCGCCAGGTTGGCCGCGAACAGGAAGTAGTCGATGGTGGACTGCGCTCCGACACGCGGCCTGCAGGTAGCCGTGTCTCGCGCGGCCCGCAGCCCTCCCACATCGTCTGCCACCTGCATGGGGAACGTTTTTGCCGACGCATTGAAGTCGCCGCCCGCGACCCAGCCCAACCCCGCCGCGTCGAGCCCGGCCAGGTAGCGCAAGAGGGTTTACCCGAGCCGCCGGTTCTCCTCGTTCGCGCAGGTATGCCGACGCCGCAGCCGGGCCCCCAGTCACTCCCCAGCGCGCGTGAGCCGCCGCCAGGCGCGCCACAGCGATCACTGGGCTGTCCAGGAAAGGAAGGCTGGTGACGACGACGTCGGTCCACGCCAAGACAGTCACCCCGCCAGAGGCGTCGCTCCCACGGGCGCCCTCGGTGGCCGCCGCCCACGCGCCCGCGCGGCCGTGATCCAGCATGGCGTGCTGCAGGGCGGCCAACCCATCGCGGTCCTTGACGCGGTGCTCCTGCGCCAGCAGCGCCTCCGCGTCGGGGTGCCGGCGCAGCCCCTCGACGCGCGGCGCCAAGGAACCGCCCGCCGCGACATTCATCGCGACAGCGCCGTTCTTCGCCACGGTCGGGAACCGCGCGCCGAGGGCCCGCGACGCCTTAATGGAAGCCGCCGCGCGCCAAAGCGGCGCAGCGGGCTCGCGCAGCCTCCTCGTCGCCCTCATGCCCCATCCCGACCTTCTGAAGGTGCTGCTGGAGCTGCCCCGGGGACTCCTGGCAGGGCTGCCGCTGCTTGGCCTCCTCCGCACCCGCAGCCGCGGCGGCTGACTGCTGGGCGGCGGCGTCGGCCTGCGACAAGCCACCTCCTGCGCGGGCGCCCTCGGCCGCGTGCTCCACGCCCGCTCGGTGGCGCAGAGCTCGGCGCGCCGCTCGCCCAGCGCTCCCGCCGTCCGCTTCTGCGCCTCTGCAGGGACAAGCTGCTCGTCGTCGGGGTGCCCGGCCAACTGCGCGCGCATGATGGCCTCCAATTCCCCGACCGCGATGCCAAGCCCTCCGATGACATCCGACGCCATGGCCTGGCCAGCAGCGGGGGGAGGCGGCACCTGCGGGGCCTGCTGCTAGAGCGTGGCCAGCTCCGCCTGCAGCGCCGCCCGCTGCGCCAGCAGCTCGGCATGGGCCTGCTCCGTGCGCTGCACCTCCTGCGCCCGCTGGAGCGCCTTATTGGCCTGGCGCATCGCGCCTTCCGCCATGTCCAGCCGCTCGGCGCGCTGCTTGGCCTTGTTGGCGATGGCGTGCGTCCTGGCGTGGAGTGGCTTGTTGGCGAAGAGCTTGGCCTTCGCCTTCTCGAGCCTGGCCCGCAGCTCGTCGCGCGGCGCCTTGGCCCAGCCCGCTGCCACGTCGTTGCGCGCCTGGAAGCCCGACTCGCACTCTGTGACCTCAGCGGCCAGGGCCGCGTCGTTCTCGCCGGCGGCGGCGCCTTCGTCGACTGCCATCTCCTGGGCCCCCGCGAGCTGAGGGCCCCCGCCGCCAGCGCCACTGGCGCCCTTGATCTGCTTCTTGAGTTCCTGGAGCTCACGCTGCGCATGCGCCAACTGCACTGCGAGCAGGCCGCCGCCAGCCGTCCATGGCGGGACCTTGCCGCTCGCCGCCGCGGGCTGCTTGGCCGCATTGCCAGGCTGGGGCAAAGCCTGCACGCCTGGCATGTGAGCGCCGTCCCCCAGTTGACCACCGCCCGCCCGCGCTTGCTGACGCAAGAGTTGCAGGTCCAATCCTGGCGCACGGTCCCGTTGGCGCGCAGCCCGCCGCCCGCCATCCGATTGCCCACAGTGGGGCCGAGACGAGATGGAGATGGGCGGCAGCTCGCCCATGAGGCGTTGCAAGAAAACCAAAACTTGCCGCGGACTAGCGGTATCCACTCGACTCACCCAGGGGTCTCGCATCTGGAGCTAAAACGGCTACGGAGGAAAAGGAAAGAAGGAGGAGGAGGAAAAAAGGATGAGGGAAGGGGGGGGCAGGAAGACAAATACGGAGCGCTTGATCGGGTACGGAGTAATGCCGCATCGCCTCCCCTCTCCTCTGGACTTCCTGGCAGCGCGCACAAGGGGGTAGGGGGAGAGGGAAGGCTTCTCAGAATGAGGTTGCTTCTTAAAAGGCGCAGCTTCTACATCTGTATTCAAGGCCCGCGTCTTCTACGAGGCAGTGGCGTTTCGAAGAAACCGCCCCCCTACCCCCCTTCTGCGCGTGGTCGAACTAAGTGGGCCCTGGAAACGACAGGTCCGTAATGCAACTTTCGCTGCCGATTCCAGCACCGTTTTTTCCAGTTCCGCTGCCGCGTTCGTTGAAGGTTCTGTTTCTGGCTCGAACCGCAGCACCCTGTTTGTGACGTTTTTGGGAGCCGTTGTTTTATGTTGATACGTCCCAAAACCAAGATATTGAAACCCGCCAAAAAAAACATACCCTGCCGTTTCCGGGGCCCACTAAACCTCTGGATGTCAGCGCCTCTTGATCCTATGCACACCATCTCCCCTGGCTTCCCCGTTCCGCGGATTGTCCTTTCTTAATTCCCCCTTGTCTTCAAGACAACGGAAAAGCCATGTCCTCGTACTTCGCGTACAATCTGCCCCTGCCGCTGTACAGGTGGTTACTCCACTCCCCGTCGTAGTACGTCCCGTTGCCCCAGCGCTGGGCGCCCCTGCCGTGCCGAAGATAGTTGCCGTTGAGACGCGGGTGGTCTATGTGCTCGCCTCGAGTGCTTGCAAGCATGCCTCCCCTGTCCCTCTCCGCTCCGGGATGGATATCTTCTCCAACGCAAAGCCTTTAGCTCGGGTGGAACCGTCGCCCCTGTCGGGCCTGGACACGGCCTAGGCGGCGGAGAGAAGATATTGCGGAAGCACGACAAGGAGCCAGCCGCGAGCGAGGAGTATGCAAGGGAACTTTGCAGACCGAGTGGTCTGTGCCAGGAGATGCGGCGACGCTCGTTGCTCCTCGCTGCTCCTCGCTGCTCAGCCATCATCGTTTTCCCCCTACCTTAAATGCCGAGGGCAGCCTGCTGACAGAACGGGGATGGCCTGTGCATTGATCCCAGGAGCATGCAACTTCCTCTGGAAGCCCCGGGTCCAACAAAAGTTGAATTACCCTCGAGGGACGTCGTTTGCTTCCGCTGGCTTCCGCCGTCTTCCGCCGAAGAAGAGATGCCAGCTGCTCGATTCATCAGAGGCGATGCCATTTCTGACGCGTCTTATCTGGAGAACTCAAACTGCATATTTGGCGCCTGCCGGCCCCTTCTTGTCTTCCCCCTCCCTCCTGTTCCGAAAGCAGACCTCTGAGGACTAAGGGTGGTCCGTGCACTGGAGATCCAGAAGCATGTAAAGGAGTCCCCAGCATGGCGCCCCCATATCCAAGACCATATCGGGGCCTCCCTAACCAGACCCCAGTCATCCCTCCCCTTCCCCTCTGCGTCCCCTTCCTCCCCCCCCCATTCCCCCTGCCTCCCTTTCTCCCTTCCCCATTCCCCCTCCTCCCTTCCCCACCTTTACTCCTCACCTGTGCCTTCCCCTCCCTCCCCACCTTCCCCACACTCCCAACTTTCTACGCGTTCGACTCCCAACCTACACCCTTCTCCCCCTTTGCCCCGCGCTGCGCGGGGGTCGATGAGCGAAGTTAGGCGGCCTACGTAGATGTCTGCTGCCGTTTTGGCCGAAGAGTGCTGATATAGCGCCATCCATATTTTACATCCGAGTCTCCGCGGAAGCAGGCAGTGCTCAAACCGATCAGACTCGGGCTGAATGTTGTGAAAACCAAAATTGCAAAATTGTGTTCCTGCTGCTGCTGCTGCCCCTCCTCCCCATCAACCTCATCACCACCATCATCCATCCATTCCCCCCTCTTGACCTGTACCGTGGGGCGTTATGGAAGCTATGGGAGCGTCCCGGGCAGCCCTGGGGATAGCTCGGGCAATGAGCAACGCGATAAACTCTTCGTATGAGAAAAGAGCAACCCGCAAGGTTCCGTGTTCGACCACGGACCCCTTGTTATCCATCGACCTTATTGTGTATTCGATGTTTTGGGGCGGTCTTCAGAGGTCGCAGGGCGCCTTCGCGGGTCTTCGGGGGTCTTCGGGGTATACGGCGATGTTGGACGATCGTATTTGCGAAAGGCTGCATGCAACAAAAGGACAATGGCCGAACACCCTGGCAAGGTTTGATCAGCACGGTCACCGTCGTAATTCTGCACCCATTCCTGCGGACGGCGCATGTCGCTCTCATCAATGACAGTATCCCAAAGTTTGAAAAAGTTCTCGCTCATGGAGAACTCGATGTATTCTCGGTTAGGAACTGGCTGCCAATCTGGGTCAACTGCTTTTCTGAAAGCGCCCCAGCCCTTCATGTGCTCCACACCTTCGGCTCTCTTGTCATCCGAAAACGGCTCTTCTACCTCCTCAAACTGCGTTTTAATGCTGATGCGCAGCCTCTTCTGCAGCTTGGCTGATGCTTGCTGGTTGGTCTGTATCCGAATCTCCGCGATATGGGTCAAAGGGATGCTGAATTTCAGGAGGATGCGGTCGATGTCTGTGACCTGGTTGCCCGTTGTCGGCCTCAACTCATTCAGGCTCACGGTGCCGCTTTGTTGTGCATCGAGAGTCTTGAACAAAGAATTCGCCATTCGTTCGCAGTCTTTCGCGTCAATCTTTTTTTCTTGGCCAATTGATACCATGTAGTCCCGAATGTATTGCCAATCTTGCGGTTTGACCACACGAAAAAAATCGTTTTTGTCAATTCCATCACCCTCCGTCAAGTCTGCCCAAAAGTTTTCTATACTCTTGTAAGAAGGATGCGCGTGGACCCAATCGCAGAATGCCAACATGTCTTTATTCTTTTTGTGGTTCTTCTGCCATCCCACTACGTCATAAACACGTTCTACTTCCAGGATGCCGATTGATCCATCTCCCTCAGACTCTCCTGCTGATCCGCCCACGTCCATAGCGTGCACAACGTCATCTGCCAATTTTCTCAATTTCGCGCCAGTGTTGTATGTCTGGAGGAACTTCCTGATAGTAGCATCAGCGGTATCTGCCTTTGACTTTTCCTTTGTCGCCAACCACTTATTAGTCCCTCTGGCGGGCTTCGTCGATCCCTGGCCTTTGATGAGGAGGGCAGCTGTATCTGCAAACATGTTCGCCAAGTTGGCAACGCATGTGTTCTTGTACACGCTCTTGGCAGATGTAAAAAGCTCCCAAGCCTTGTTATCCGCCACCGTGCTGCAAGGCACGAATTGGAATGTCCGCGGGCCCCTAGTAGTCCCCAGTCCTCAGCCCTCAGGATTGAGCATTACGGGGCCCAGACCCCAAATGATTTAGTTTCTCAAACTTCACGGCATGCCTTCCGCGGTTCCTGGGGGCCTGTCCCATTCCGGAACCACGAGCGCCCCGAAACGGGCCCAAAGGCCCCGAGAGGCCTCTGACCTACCACCCCGGCACGGTGGCGGGATGGGCCGAAGGCCAATAGTATCCGCCGCCCCCTTTTGCTTCAGCAAAGGGGTGCCTGGCGTGCCAAACCCTATCGGTTTTGGTGTTGGCTCTTTTGCCAAAAAAGAACTCTCCCAATGGGTTTCGGCCCGTTTCGCCGGGGTCCCGGGATTTTTTCCACAGACCTCACTTCCCCAATTTTCTGCCTAAGACGGCTCCAAGATGGCCTCCAAGATGGCCAAGATGGCCCAAGATGGCCTCCAAGATGGTCCAAGATGGCCTCCAAGTCCGCCCAAGATGGTCCAAGGCGACCTCCAAGACGGCCCAAGAGAGTCCAAGAGGGCCCCAGACGGGCCAAGAGGCCCCCCAGAGGCCTCCCAGGCGGCCCAAGAGGCCTCCAAGAGGTCCTCCAGGAGGGCCCGAAGAGGCCAAAATCTTCCTTCGGTTTTTGAAGGATTTTGGAATTTGCTTCTTCTCGGCATTCCGATGGCTCCAGACAGCCCAAGAGGCCCCCAAGATCGCCCAAGAGGCCCCCAAGATCGCCCCATGACGGCCCAAGTGGCCTCCAAGATGGCCCCAAGAGGGCCCCAAGACGGCCCAAGAGGCCTCCAACACGGCCAAGATGGCCTCCAAGACGCCCAAGATGGCCTCCAAGACGGCCCCGAAGCGCCCCAAGAGGGTCCCCCGTTGGCCCAGAAAGGCCCCCCAGACGGCTCCCGACGGCGTCAGACGTGCCAGGAACCCACCAAGATGGCCGAAGTTGGCTCGAAGCTGGCCCCAAAGGGCCCAAGAGGCCCCCAAGAGGGCCTCCAGGAAGGCCAGAAGAGGCCAAAAAACATTGTTTTTCCTTAGGTTTTTGACGGATGTTGTCATTTCCTTCTTTTCGGCCTTCCGACGGCCCGAGACGGCCCAAGAGCCCCAAGAGATCGCCGAAAGATCGCCCAAGAGGCCTCCAAGACGGCCAAGATGACCTTCAAGATGCCCACGTGTTCCCCGAAAGCTTTCCAAACTGATTCGGGGAATACATGGTCCGATGGCTTGGCAGGTCTGGCCTCAACGTTCGGCCACATAGGCGCTTCCACAAAGGCAGGGGGCGGCGGTGATTCGCCGTAGGCGTCTTCGATCCGCCGCCCCCTGTCGATTCATCGCAGGGGTGCCTGGTGTGCTAGACCCTCTCGGTTTTGGTTTTGGTTCTTTTCCACAAGAACTCCCCCTGGAGCTTCGGCCCGTCCCGCCGGGGCCCCCGCAAGACCCATAGGACGCCCAAGCCAACACCCAATTCCCAAATGTTCCTCCAAGACGGCTCAAGATGGCCTCCAAGATGGCCACGTTGGCCCAAGATGGCCTCCAAAATGGTCCAAGATGGCCTCCAATTCCTCCCAAGATGGTCCAAGACGGCCTTCAAGACGGCCCAAGAGAGTCCAAGACGGCCCAAGTCGGCCCAAGAGGCCCCCCCAGAGGCCTCCAAGACGGCCCAAGAGGTCCTCCAAGAGGTCCTCCAGTAGGGCCCGAAAAGGCCAAAATCATTGATTTTCCAAAAAAGTCTTCGAAGGATTGTGACATTCGCTTCTCCTCGGCACTCCGACGGCTCAAGGCGGCCCAAGAGGCCCCCAAGATCGCCCCAAGATCGCCCAAGAGGGTTCCAAGAGCCCCATGACGGTCCAAGAGGCCTCCAAGACGGCCCCAAGAGGGCCCCAAGACTGCCCAAAAGACCTCCAAGACGGCCAAGATGGCCTCCAAGACGGCCCCGAAGCGCCCCAAGAGGACACGAAATCGGTTCAGAGAGGCCCCCAAGACGGCTCCGGACCGCGTCAGCAGGGCCAGGAACGCCATAAGACAGCCAAAGAGGCCCCCAAGAAGCCCCAAAAGGGCCCCAAGAGGCCCACAAGAGGCCCCAAGAGAGCCCCAACACGGCCTCCTAGACTTTCCCAAGATGCCCCAATCGAGCCCAAGAGTGCCTCAAGAGGCTCCGAAGAGACATCCTCCCCCTTCTCCTTTTTCCTCTTCCTCCTCTTCCTCTTCCTCCACCACGTGTTCCCCGAAGGCTTTCCAAATCGGCTCGGGGAACACATGGTCCGATAGCTTGGCCAAGCTCTAGCCCAGCTGTCGGCTACATGGGCGCTCCCACAAAGGCAGGGGGCGGCGGTGATTCGCCGTAGGCGTCTTCGATCCGCCGCCCCCTGTTGGCTTGCCACCTGGATGCCTGGCGTGCCAAACTATCTCGGTATTGGTTCTTTTCCCACAAAACTCCCCCTGGGGCTTCGGCCCGTCCCGCCGGCCACCCGGAAGGCCCGCAATTCTCCCAATGTTTCGCTCAAGGTGGCCCAAGATGGTCACCAAAATGGCAACGTTGGCCCAAGATGGCCTCTAAAATGGTCCAAGATGGCCTCCAAGTCCGCCCAAGATGGTCCCATACGGCCTCCCATACGGCCCAAGAGAGTCCAAGACGGCCGAAGACGGCCCAAGAGGCCTCCCAGAGGCCTCCAAGACGGCCCAAGAGGCCTCCAAGAGGTCCTCTAGGAGGGCCCGAAGAGGCCACAATTACTGATTTCCCCTAGGTTGTTGAAGGATTTTCGCATTCGCCTCTTCTCGGCTTTCCGACAACCCAAGACGGCCCAAGAGGCCCCCAAGATCGCCCCCACAGGGCCCAAGAGGCCTCCAAGATGGCCTCAGGACTGCCCAAGAAGCCCCCAAGATGGCCCCAAGGGGCACAAAGACGACACAAGAGGCCTCAAAGACGCCCAAGATGGCCTCTAAGACGGCCCTGGAGCACCCGAAGAGGGCCCCAATAGGGCCCCGAGAGGCCCCCCAAACGGCTTCCGACGGCGTCAGACGGGCCAGGAGCCCACCAAGATGGCCGAAGTTGGCTCGAAGCTGGCCCAAGACGGCCCAAGAGGCCTCCAAGAGGGCCTCCAGGAAGGCCAGAAAAGGCCAAAAACATTGATGCTCCATAGGTTTTCGAAGGATTTTGCCATTTGCCTTTTTTCGGCCTTCCGACGGCCCGATACGGCCCAAGAGCCCCCAAAGATCGCCCAAGGATCGCCCAAGATGCCTCCAAGATGGCCCCAGAACGGCCCAAGAGGCCCCCAAGACGACCCCAAGAGGCCCCCAAGACGGCCCAGGAAGCTTTTAAGGTGCCCAAGATGGCCTCCAAGACGGCCCTGGAGCATTCCAAGAGGACCCCAAGTCGGCTCAAAGAGGACCCCCAAACGGCTTCCGACGGCGTCGGACGGGCCAGGGGCCCACCAAGACGGCCGAAGATGGCACTAAGATGGCCCAAGACGGCCCAAGAGGCCTCCAAGAGGGCCTCCAGGAAGGGCCGAAAAGGCCCAAATCATTGATTTCTGATGAGTGTTTGAAGGATTGTGGCATTTGCTCCTTCCGACGGCCCGAGACGGCCCAAGTGCCCCCAAAGATCGCCCAAGAGGCCCAAGACGGCAGCAAGAGGCCCCCAAGACGGCCGAAGAGGCCTCCAAGACGCTCAAGATTGCCTCCAAGACGGCCCACGAGCCCTCCAAGACGTCCTCCAAGAAGGCCCGAAAGGGTCAAAATGGCCTCCAGGCGGCCAAGCTGACCTTCAAGATGCCCACGTGTTCCCCGAAAGCTTTCCAAACTGATTCGGGGAACACCTGGTCCGATGGCTTGGCAGGTCTGGCCTCAACGTTCGGCCACCTAGGCGCTTCCAAAAAGGCAGGGGGCGGCGGTGATTCGCCGTAAGCGTCTTCGATCCGCCGCCCCCTGTCGATTCATCGCAAGGGTGCCTGGCGTGCTAGATTATTTCGGTTTTGGTTTTGGTTCTTTTTCCACAAGAACGCCCCCTGGGGCTTCGGCCCGTCCCGCCAGGGTGCCGGAAAGGAACTCTGGGACCGCAAACGACCTCAACGTCCAGAAAAAATTCTCCAAGACGGCTCAAGATGGCCTCCAAGACAGCCAAGATAGCCCAAGATGGCCTCCAAAATTGTCCAAAATGGCCTCCAAGTCCGCCCAAGAGAGGAGGAGATGCCTCCAAGTCCGCCCAAGAAATTTCCAAGACGGCCCAAGAGGTGCCCAAGAGGCCTCCAAGACGGCCCAAGAGGCCTCCAAGAGGTCCTCCAGGAGGGCCTGAAGAGGCCACAATCATTGATTTTCTTTAGGTTTTTAACGGTTGTTCGTATTTAATCCTTTTCGGCTTCCTGACGACCCAAGACGGCCCAAGAGGCCCCCAAGATCGCCCCCACAGCGCCCGAGAGGCCTCCAAGATGGCCTCAGGACTGCCCAAGAGGCCCCCAAGACGGCCCCAAGAGGGCACAAAGACGACCCAAGATGGCCTCCAAGACGGCCCTGGAGCACCCCAAGAGGGCCCCAATAGGGCCGCGAGAGGCCCCCCAAGATGGCCGAAGTTGGCTCGAAGCTGGCCCAAGACGGCCCAAGAGGCCTCCAAGAGGGCCTCCAGGAAGGCCGGAAAAGGCCAAAAACATTGATTTTCCTTAGGTTGTTTAAAGATTTTGACATTTGCTTCTTTTCGGCCATCCGAAGGCCCGATACGGCCGAAGAGCCCCCAAAGATCGCCCAAAGTTCGCCCAAGAGGCCTCCAAGATGGTCCCAGAACGGCCCAAGAGGCCCCCAAGACGACCCCAAGAGGCCCCCCAAGACGGCCCAGGCCCAAGATGGCCTCCAAGACGGCCCTGGAGCATGCCAAGAGGGCCCCAAGTCGGCCCAGAGGGGCACCCCAAGCGGCTTCTGACGGCGTCGGACGGGCCAGGGGCCCACCAAAACGGCCGAAGATGGCCCTAAGATGGCCCAGGACGGCCAAAGAGGTTTCCAAGAGGGCCTCCAGGAAGGGCCGAAAATGCCCAAATCATTCATTTCCGATGAGTGTTCGAAGATTGTGGCATTTGCTTTTCGGCCTTCCGACGGCCCGAGACGGCCCAAGTGCCCCCAAAGATCGCCCAAGAGGCCCAAGACGGCCCCAAAAGGTCCCCAAGACGGCCGAAGAGGCCTCCAAGTCGCTCAAGATGGCCTCCAAGACGGCCCAAGAGCCTTCCAAGACGTCCTCCAAAAGGTCCCGAAAAGAGTCAAAATGGCCTCCAGGCGGCCAAGATGACCTTCAAGATGCCCACGTGTTCCCCGAAGGCTTTCCAAACCTATTTGGGGAACACACGGTCCGATAGCTTGGCAGGTCTGGCCTCAACGTTCGGCCACATAGGCGCTTCCAAAAAGGCAGGGGGCGGCGGTGATTCGCCGCAGGCGTCTTCGATCCCCCGCCCTCTGCCGATGTATCACGGGGGCGCCTGGCGTGCTGGGTATCTGGGTTGTTTTTGGTTCTCTTCTACAGAACTCCTACTGGGGCTTCGGCCTAGCCCGCCGGCCACATAGAAAGCATGGACAAATCCACCACTGTTCGGTCAAATCACCTCCAAGACGGCCCAAGATGGCCTCAACCCAAGATAGACCCGAGATGGCCTGGAAGATGGTCCCAAGATGCTTCCAAGACCGCCAACATGGTCCAAAAGAGTCCAAGACTGCCCAAAAAGCGCCCAAGAGGCCCCTAACACGGCCCGAGGGGCGTCCAGGAGAACCTTCAGAAAAGGACCGCAGAGACCCAAATCACTGACCTCTAAAGTTGTTCACTTGCTTCAAAACGGCGTTCCGATGACCCAAGACAGCCCGAAATCGTCCAAGAGGACTCCAAAATGGCCCCAGGACGGCCCAAAAGGCTCCCAAGACGGCCCCCGAAGGGCCCCAAGACGGCCCAAGAGGCTTGCAAAACGACCAAAGGGGCCTCCAAAACGACCGTGAAGCGCCTCAAGAGGGCTCCAAGACGGCCCAGAAAAGGCTCCCCAAACGGCTTCTGACGGCATCAAACGGGCCACGAACGTCGGAAGACCGCCAAGGAACTCTCCAGGAGGCTTCCAAGAGGCCCCCAGCAGGAAAACTTTCAAAATGGCTCAAAAACGCTCCCAAGCGATCC
>CAUYUJ010014948.1:361436-376436 GCA_963575745.1 Prorocentrum cordatum | reverse complement strand
AGGCCGCTGTCCCAGGAGGCCCCCGGGATACCCAGGAGGCCCCCTGAAGTCCCATGGCCCATCGTGGGGGAGGAGGAGGAGGAGGAGGAGGAGGAGGAGGAGGAGGAGGAGGAGGAGGAGGAGGAGGAGGTGCAGGTCCGTAGCCATTCTGGCTCAAGTAAAACTTTTGTCGAGGTTGCACAGGGCTTGTTTGTCGCTCCACAGGTGGCTGCCCTGCCAGGAGCGGCACGTTCATTTCTGCATCATTACCGCTCAAGCCCGATCGTTCCTGTTCCCCCGCAGCAGTTGCCATGGCGAACCGCGCAGAGCGAGGGCACTGGAATTGTCAGTGCGGGAGATACGTCAAGGGCCACAGGTTTTGCATATGCGGTAGACCATGGGAAGAAAGGCGTCAGGGTATTTTCCAGTGGCAGCATGGCTGGCAGCATGGACGTGGACAGCATTCAGCTCGGCCAAACGCAAATCGAGACATCAACGAGCATGGTCGCAGGTAGCAAGAGAAGCAGCCGGTGAACAGACAGTCCAGCCAGCCAAGGAGGAGTGCCAATCGAGCCCCAAGCCGCGGTGCAAAGCCCGACCGTGCATGCAAGGCACTCATATCCAGGATTGTTCCCCTATGCGGAGCAGATGCGATTGGGCACGAGGACTTCGTAGAGGCGCCAGCGGGCAAGACCTCACACAAGAGCTTCCGAGCACAATGCCATCGGAGGATCGAGGAGCTAGCAGAGATGGCGGCGGCCGCCCGCAGGGCCAGCGCCCTAGAAGAGGCCACCGCAAGCGAGTGCAATATAAGCGTGAGCAAGGCGGCGCTCGGGCAGACTCTTCCGACGGGCAAGCAGTTGGGAGAGATGAGGGCGAGGAACGAGAGAGTCTTCGAGAAATTGCGCAACACCAGGAGCAGGATCAAGCTCTCATCGGAGCAGGAGGCAGGGATCATCGACGAGCTGGACAGGGTCAAAGAGCTGATCGACGAGCTGGATGACCAGTACAAGGAGGAGGACGATTTGGCGCACGCTGGCGCTGCGCCAGCGGGCAGCCATTCGGCGGCCCAGCGCGCTGGGCACGAGCAGCAACCACAGCCGCAACAGCAGCAGCAGGAGCAGCACCAACGGGATGCACACATGCGGAGAGTTGCCTCACCGCCTGGCGCCACGTCGAGGAATCCGCGGGCCGCGGTGCCGCCCCCGCCTCCACCGTCGGCAACGGGACAGAGCGCTCAGGAGCAGATCAATCAGACTTCACAAGGCATGACTCAAATGATGCCGACCATCATGTATCGGGGCGAGCAGATCAACCGGTTGCTAGCGCAACAGGGGATTGGGCCAGCCATGGAGACGTGCGCGAGGGCATCTGGTCCGCCGCAATCAGAGGCTCAATCAGCTGCTCCTGGTACCCCGCCAGGTTTCCCACCCTCGCCCCCGCTGCAGACAGCCACGCATGCCGCCGTGCCTCCAACGCCGCGTGGGCCAGTGCCAGCCACGCCCGTGGCGCAGCCCCGTTCGAGATCCACGGCGTTCGAAGCAAAAGAGGGCGAGGGCGGGGCGCGGTCGAGGTCACGGTCTCCGATTCCCACAGAGCAGATGTCTCAGCCGCTGCCGTCGACACCAGTTGCGCATACTCCAGCGAAAGCAGCCTTGGCGCAGCCAGTGCCAGGATTAAACTCAGATGCCGACGAGGAAGTGCCAGGGTATCCTGTTCCATTCGGTATATCTCCTACGCAGCCGATGCAGGGCGACGCGCAGCGCGATCCGTTCGCGGTAGCGCCTGCGGCTTCGATCACGGAAGGGCCAGAGATCATCGAGCCAATCATGCCCACTGGCGAGTCCCCGCCAAGGAAGGAGTCCAAGAAGATGCAGGACATCAGTGCCTCGGTGGCGCGCAGGACTGGGAAATGATAAAAAAGGTGGGCGCGCAGCAGGGGCCAGCGTGCAGAGTGACGCGGAGGTGAACGTTACTAGGTTTCTGCGGTCTCTGATGCGCGGCCGCCGTGCCACAACATTCCCGATGTCTTTTCGACCGTTTCAACGGCAGCGCGATCGAGTATCGACAGCCATGCATCCTTTGGCCCTTGTGTCGGAGGGATAGGTACACACGTGGCAGAGGCGAGTTGTGGTTTCACCTCGGTCTTGCCAGCAGCAGGGGAAGTTGCAGCACGGCGCGATTGGCCAAGCGGCCAGAAGAGTTCGCCAGTTTCAAGCATGCCGCCTGTACCACAGGCGCTTGGATATGGGGGCGGGACTCGGGCTGAAGCTGAGAGGGGGGGAGGAGGGGGGGGACTGGCCTTGGGAAGCGTTAAGTCCGTCTGCCTCGAGTACCGCGGTGCCACATTCTTTCTGTCACGCGCAATCAAGTGCAGGCGGATCTGCCCCCGCCGCGCGCGGTGCACAGGAGTCGCAGCACATTCAGGGTAGCCTTCGGGGGGGGGGGGGGGGGGGGGGGGCGGCGGGTTACTTGGGGGGTGGCGGATGCCGTCGGGCATGATCCAGTTAGCCCAAGCGCACGCCTGTTCCCTGCCGCGGTTTTGCCGGCGCCGACGCCCCCTGCGCCAAACATGACCATCAGTTTGGCTACATTGACGACCAATGCCACGGACAGTGTCAACTGTGACTTCTCCGGGGCCGATCGTGCGCAAGCATGCCTGAGGGAGCGCGGAAGTTCCATCGGTTGGCTCAGGAACATAATGGGTTTTCCGCTCAAGAAGGACGCTGCGAAGTTTGCCCTGGATGCGACCACCCTCGTGCAGTGCCCGTCGAGCAAGGTCGCATTATACACTGACGGATCGGTGCCTAAGGATAGGTCGCATGGAGGGCGGGCCGTCATAGGCACTTGCATCACTGATGAAGGTGATGTAGAGTTCCTGGGATATATAGCAGGTCTCATAGCACAGTCGATTACTTGAACAAATTATTCACTGCGTGGGGATCCCCATATGTGCATCTCCTTGCTGGCGCTCCCTTGGTGGTGGGACTCGGTGAGGACGAATCTGGATTTAAGTGTGACTGAGCTGCCTCTCTCTCTGCTCTCTCTGCTCTCTCTGTCTCTCTCTCTCTCTCTGCCCTCTCTCTGTCTCTGCCTCTCTTTCCCTGCCTCTCTCTCTCTCTGCCTCTCTCTCTGCCTCTGTCTCTCTGCCTCTCTCTCTGCGCCGCCTGCCAGGCCTGCCAGGCCTCGCCATCATGTGGCGATTTGCTTTCAGCCTGGCCCTCCCCTCGCTCGCTGGAGCACACCCGTCTTCAGGCGGTGCGCCCCAGCATGGAGGTGGGTTTCTTCTGCAGCACGTCGAACGTGCGTCCCTTTTTCTACCTCTACGATGACAGCATCTACAAGTACGACCACTACACCATCTTGGATCCGATCGTCAACGGCACCGCTGCCGCGAGTCCGTGCAGTATTGGCCAGGCACACAGTGGCGGCTTCAGCCCCGCTGCTGTGCCCCGCTATTGCCCTACGGGTCCCACCACTCCCATGCGAGATAGGGGCGAACCCGAGGAAGACCCTGCTTTCTGGCACCTGATGATGATCCGCGCCCGGCTCATACCGTGTGCTGCGGCGTGGGCACCAGGTGAGGATAACCAGGACATGTTCTGGGCATGGCTTGAGGACTGCGTCCCGTACATCCTGGCGACGCCCCATCTGCCACAGTACGATCACCTCTTCCTTGAGGCGTCCGAGGACACCACCGACGCCCTGCGTCATCGCACCGCGGTCGACATGTGCGAGGACATCTGGCACAGAGCGGGCCCCGACAGGCAGCGCATCAACCGCAACCTCACTCGGATCCAGAGCAGCCGCGAGTACGCCACCCGCTATTTCGGCCTCCTTCTGGAGTACCAGGGCGCTCGTGCCACGCTCGTTGGCCCTGAGGCTTTCATGGCACCTTTGCCGCCATACCTCTCACGGGCCCATGCTCTGCTACCAAGAGGTCTCCCTCCACCCGACCATGACGCCATGGCGTACCTCGCTGATGTTATCCTGCACCAACCGCCAGACATGCTGCCGCTCGTCGAGGCGGAGCTCGCGGCGGCGCCGACGGACGGCACCGATCAGGCCGCAGAAGATCCCGTATCATGGCTGCTCCAGCACATCGCGGCCAGTGATATCGGCAATACTTCCATGGACTCGTTCCACGCGTCGGAGGATAGCCAGGACGACATCGATATCCAGGATCGAGACGGCACGATACCATCAGGCGACTCGGCTCAGCGTGACCGCGACAGTGAGCCTCACTCTGGGCTCGCCCCGTGGCAACGCAGTGCGCCCCACACCTCAGATCAGGCCGACCCTTCTGCGCGGCCTAACGACGATGAAGGCGTCACTGCCGCTGATGTGACTAGCCATTCCACTGCTTCGCCAGCTCATGCCAGGCCGTGCAGTGGCGGCTTCAGCCCCGCTGCACCACTGGCTAGACCTGGACATCCCCAGACCGCAGGAGGTGACAACGTGACTGACTCCAACCCCAGTGCCATCGACCACTGGCAGGCCGACATCGACAACGACCCCATCGATGATGAACACCCAGATGCCAGCGGTCCCCACGAGCCCCAGCACAGCTCAGCGGCATCACGACATTGTGGCTGCCTCATCTGCCTCCTGGTGGCCACGTACGCCATCGCGATAGCAATGCCGTACAAGGACCAGATCGATGGATACTTGCCGACCCCGAGCCGAGACCCCAGCTACCGACAACGACGACGACGCCAAGCGACCGCACCAGGCCCATCGGTGTCCACTATATTCCGACGCAAAACGACATACTATGTCACGTCCACATTGAGGGCCACTCTCAAATGGGCCAGCGACAAACTCAGAGATGGTGTCTCGGGCGGAGCCACTGCAGTCGGGAGCGGCTTCGGGGGCGCCCTTAAATGGGCCAGCGGCAAGCTAGGGGCCATAGCCACGGGTGGAGTTGTTTGTGGTCTTCTACTCGTCGGTGCCAAACTCCTTGCCCAGGGAGCTGTCGGACACGTAGGCGCCCGCATATGTGCGCGGGCCCTGGACTCATCCACTGCCCACTGGTGCCTCCGCTGCTGCCAACCGAGCAGGAAGCCGAAGGACGAGGCCACACACAAAATGCCGTGCACGCTCGCCGACGAACACGACGACCAGCAGGTGCACGCACTCCGACATCCGCTGCTACAGGAACACTACGCCGCAGCTGTTGCCGCCGCAGTCGCCGACGTCACCACCGCCACTACCGCCGCCATCGCGGAAGTCACAGCCGCCGTATCGCGAGCCTCGTCGGTCACACCAAGATCGACCAGCCCGACGCCACGAGACGGCTCCAAGAACGGCACGACATTCGGCAACCTACCAACCAACGAGGATGCCACAGCACACGGTAGCGACACCGAGCCAAGGGAAACGAGAGAACGCACCCATGGCAGCCCGTGGTCCATCTTCCGACATGCTGACGCTCGTGGTTCCTCCTCCGACGCGGACACCCAACCACCACGACGGCGAGCACGCTATGCATCACCTGACAGGCCCCAGGCGCCTTCAGGCCCTGGTACGCCTTACACTGCCCTCAAGCCACCGACACGCAACCCACGCAACACCATCCAGCGTGACCCAGCGGTCCCCGAGCCGCCGAAGAGCATACTTAACGCCCTGTACCAAAACGGCTTCGCGCTAGGGAACAGTGGCGTGTCCACTGAGGACATCAAAGACGCTCTACGACTCCACGACCACCCTCGATTCACTCACGACCCAACACTCCAAGTGCTGGGGCCGTGGACGGACATCATGCAGAGGCCACCGAACCGCCTCACTTGGGTGCTGGAAGACTCGGGCGGCAACTCGGGCGAGACAATTTTCCCATACCTCACGTGGGACCTCCGTCAACCCACCACCGACGCGCCCACTGTTTTCTGGCATGGGACCCGCGGCGACCTTGCGGCCCGTCTTGCTGCCTGTGGAGGGCACCTCTTGCCAGGCCCCCGCCGTGAAACGAAGGGTCGAACTGGCACCAACGTTGGCCGCACGTACGTGAGCGTGCACCCTTCGCTGGCCGCGTGGTACGCGATACCGCCCCACCCGCCCTACAGCCTCGAAGACGACACCCTCGCGTGGGGACCCATCGCACTCTGGATGTGCGAAGCCACCCAACCACCGCGCGGGGAAAACAGGCACAACTACGTGAAAGGGGAGGCTCACGGAGCGCGCCTCATTTACCCTCGGGTCCTGAGCCTCCTCATCCGCATGGACTGGTGTGCCCCCACAGAAGCTGCTTCCAGGTGCCGTGCCCTCCCACACGCCTATGGCATGGGTGACTGCGCGCACGCCCTCCACATTGCTGGCTACGATCATCCAGATCTCCGTGAGGCGGCTGAAGCTCACGACCAGGAAGCTAGCACCAGGCGCAGATCAACCATCGCGGCAGCATGGCCACCACCGCAGGCGCTATACTCGCCAGAAGCGGCGCGAGCATGGGCCAAACAGCACTACGACACGGAAGCAGCCACCAGGGACGACCCTAATCAGCCTCGACCACGCGTCTCGCTCCACATACTCCAGCTGGACCCGAAACCACTCATCGACCTGGTGTACACGGGCTTGCAAGCTGTCCCCGTGCGGGGGCATCCTGACGCACACGGGTCGCGCCCCAGCGGCTCCAGCCCTGGGGCCGCGTCGGACCCACCACGCACGCACAAGGCAGGCACAGCCTTAGCCCGCAGTCCAGACCCCTCATCGACGTCATCTGGAGTCGACGAACGCCGAACGCCATCCCTCATCAGCGCGGCCGCCGCCCTCGCCCGAGGCCGCGCCCGTGCGCGACGATCTGCCTCTCGCTCGTCACGACAGAGCGACGGGAACTCCACCTCCGACAACAGCGGCATCGAGACGTGGGAGCACATTGTGACGGAGGAGGAGCCGACTGCCTACCACGTCCTCGCCTACCACGTGCGTGATGTGCGGTCCCGTGTCAACGCCCCTGGCATCGAGGTCTGGCTCGACCCTGGTGATCACCACGATGGCGCCTACTTACCGTGGGGGACGACAGTCATGGGCTACCGCGTCATTGACCCTACGGTGGACGGGCGTGACGGCTGGGTCATCCTCCATCATGATCACGGCGACACCACTACTAAGCTCTGGGCACCGACCCAAGTCCACGTTAAGGGGGACGACTCCTGGCGCACCGTCATGGTACCAGCGGATATGGGGCCCCAGTGGATAAGGTGCCATGCCGAGGACGCACGCCTCCCCGCCGAGGTAGTCCGCACTACAGGCCAATCCTGGTTTGCCGACGTCTGGCCCTTGTGGGATCGCCCGAGACCCCACCCAGACGACCCAGGCACAAACGAGCATGCGCTACCGCCCTTACCAGGACGCTGTCTTGCCTACAGTGTCGATTCCAATGCTGCCAATATTGCGCGGCTCGCCGCAACACACAGCTTGGCACCTCGGGCCAACCAACGTGCCCAGACTGCGGCCGCAGCGGACTGCTTACACTTATGGACTGGTCCACGGACTACTCGTGCAACAGTTGGACGTGTGCATACAGCACCAATAAGAGGGACTCTGACACATGCTGCCTGTCCAGCAGGTGTCCCCACCCTCCCAGGCCACACAACCCGCTCGACGTCCGGGCCACAGGGATGCCGCCGCACATCCTTGCCCGCCAATTCGGCAACGCGCCAGCCCTCCACGACCTCAAGGAACCCCCCCGAGCGCCTTCAGGCCCCGGGGGAGAACCTCCACAACCAGGGCAAGTTGGCTACCAGGGCCAATGGTACCTCCCACCACAGCCGCGGCGCGTCCCCAGGCAGGGATTGCCTGACGGCACAACGCGGCCACCCGGATTCACAGGAACGGGGATGCCCGAAAAACCTTCCCCCGACCAACCGCTTTGGAGGGAAGGCTATGTGCTCTTCAGCCCCCATCAGGCCCTCAAGGAGGAACTCACCTTCAACAAGACGGTCCGCCGACCCTTCTCCCTAGCCATTACCAACATGTACAGGGATCGTGTCACGGTCAGGACCGTCTGCGAGTTGATCGCCGAGCGCACTCACATGACCCGCACCCGCTGGCGAGATGTGGTACTGTACTGGGACGCCGAGGGTGGTCCTGGGCCTCAAGCTCTCGACTACGATATGCGACTCTGTGACTCCATGGTGAGCCGTGCCACGACCGAAGCTGAGCTAAACCACGACCGCAGCAACCGTGGTAGTTTCTGCCTCTACGGACCAGCACACCAGCGGGCCATCAACATTACGGCGATCTCAGAGCCGCAGAACATCGACTACACGGAGTATGTGCGACGATACTCACCCGTAGGGGAGACCTACCCTGACCGCGCCTTCGAGCACGTCTATCGGGGCTGGCAGCGGCCCGACGTGCCCACCATCCTCCCCGACACCCGTCCCCTCTCGAGAGCCGACTGGCAGCGCCACCAACAGCACCAGCAGCGCATCCAGCAGCGGGACCAACGTGATGCACGACAGCAGGGCACACCACGCTACCGCTCCCCTGCGCGAGTCCCGACAGGCGGTAACACGGCCTACGACGGGGTTGCCGCCTACCACTGTGGTCCCATAGGTGCCATGCCTGCGGCTGCTGGAGCAGCCGCCTCCAGCTACGGCCAAGCCCCCAACGCCAGGGTTCACCCAGCGGCCATCGGCTACTCGCGTGCACCCCTACATGCCCTAAGGGCCACCTCGCCAGTGCCAGGGTCCACGCGCGCCTGGGGCCACTACTCAGGCCGACATGAGGGCCCCTCCAGCAACCAGCCTGCAGTGATAACCCCTGCGGCTTCAGCCCAGGGGGCTGCAACATACCGTGGCAGGGCTGGGCGCCCCGAAGGATGGCGCGATGCGAACGTGCGCGCTTGGCAACCGCGCCAGCACACGCCCCCGCCAAATGTAGCTGCGGCACTGCGCCCTGCCCAGGCCAAACCTGCCCCACCTGTGCGGGAGAGGCAGCCGCTCACCCCGCTCGTCCTCACGCGCATCCAGGCGCATCGCAGCGCCTCCCCGAGGCACAGCGAGGGAAGCGTCCACCACGTCAGCCCCCGCCCAGACGCGGCCGACCCCGACCAGGCCACAGCCACGGCGGAAGGCGGCACAGGCGCCTCTCGCCAGCCCAGCCCATCACCCTGCGCGGCGCCGATCCGATCCCCGAGCAGGGCGGATTCTGAGCGCGCTAATGCCCAGGCGACTTCGCCACGCGACCGTCACACGGGCGGGCGCGTCCCGCGCAGCAGGACCTGCAGCCGCCACAGTTCACGCAAGGCCCCAGGGAGCTACACGAGCTCGCCGCCTCGCGAGACTCAGGCCGATGCCCGACCCCCCGAAGTGGTGCCACGCTTCGGAGCCAGCGTCATCGACCCTAGCCAGGTCGACCTCGAGCCGACGCCGTCCACGGACCACGAGCCGCAGCTGCCCACCCGCGTGATCTTCCCCATCGACGAGGCGCCAACCTTCGACCCGTTCAAGAACAAGTACCGTGTCAAGAACCTTGTGGCGGGTTTTGGCGGGGGCTCACCGCTCTCCCCTCAGAGTCGGGGCGGTGCCCCCGCCACCTCGGCTGCTGCCGCGGCAGCTGCGGCCCCGCGGGGAATCAGCCCTGTCCGCAACGTGGGCCTCACGGCAGCGGGCATGGACGAGGCCCAGCGTCGGGCCTCCGATCGTGCTGCTGGAGCCGTTCCACCAGATGCTGCTCATCAAGACACTGACGGGGCGGGCGTGTCACCGCAGGAGGGACCTGCGGTGGCGCGTGCGCAGTACATGCGCGTGCGTTGTGCCGCCGCCGCGCCTGGCCGCCGCCGCTGTCTCGTTTTTGTCTTTGTGTTCGGCAGGATGGATCGAGGAGTCGCTTCCCTCTCCCACTGCTGCCGTCTCACTTCTCCTCCCCTCGTCCCCTATAGTACAGGAGTGAGGAGGAATTTTCGTGACATTTTTACTAATATTTATGAACCCCCCCTGGCGCAGTGCCGACCGTGTCCCGCCTATATGATTGGCCTGACGGCGGCTTCAGCCCCGTTCAAGCTAACTCATAGTAACGCCATGAGCTCCTACTGTGGCCAAGCCTCCTATTGGGGCGAGGGTCAAGCTGACCTTCACCGTGCGGGGCGCGCAAACCCCAGTTCCACCGATGGAGACGGGCCAGGTCGCTCCATACACCTCGTCAGCCTTAACATCACCAGTCTCTCAGCGAACTGGCCAACCATCACCGCCCTTGGTGTCGACCACAACGCCGCTGTCATAGCACTGCAGGAGACCCGACATGCCAAGCCGACTAGGCAAGCCATCGCTACCAGCGCCGCCAATCCTCTCACGGTGGATACCACGCCAGTCTTGGGCCTGACCTTGATCTGGCGCGAGCCCAGCGCAGAGCTGCCCACGGCGGCACTGATCACACCGTTGTGGGCAACACTGGCGCCTCGGGAGGGGTCGCCATTCTCTCTAAGGATGCCATCGTCGACTCCACTGTCGACGACAATGCGACCTGTATCGCCGCCCTCAAGGCCAAGAAAAGATGGCATGAGGTCTTTCTCCCACTCTGCACTCAACACCGCCGTAGGCGGCGACGAAATAACCATGGGCCCGCGGGGATCTACATAGCGAGCCTTTACGGGATTGCTGGAGGAGACAGCACAGCTCTCTTTCGGCTCGCTGACGGTGCCGCCGCTAGGGTCGGCTCAGCACCCTACTTCATCTGCATGGACGCCAACACGAACATTGACGACAATCCACACCTTCTGCACATGTTGCAGCACGGATGGTCCAACGTCGCTGAGGGCACACCAGAGCACACCATGCACACCTATGGCAATATCCCTGATTGGGACCGCGTCACCAAGTGCCCCCGCACTTCGCGCATCGATTATATCATTGCCAACCAGGCGGCGCGATCCCTTGTCACCGACTTCTGCTACCTTCGCGACTTGCCTGCGAAGTCTCACGGTGGCCTGCAGGTCACGCTTGACCTCAGTCGCCTCGACCATACGGCCCGACGTCTTCTTGCCCCTACGCCCTACCCGCCCGACGATGGAGTTCATGAGGGGCACGAGCTGCAAGCACTTGGGACCCTCATCGCTGGGCGGTACCAGGACCGCATGGAGAAGGCCGACGCACGAGACGACGTGGAGCGCATGTTCACCCTGGCTAACGAGGCCAGTCATGAGTACCATCTCACCCGTCTACGCGATCTGCCACCTCCACCGCCCCACCACCCAAAAAAGAAGCCCCCCACCCTGCACGGGCTCACGCCTACGTTCGAGGATCGACCGGTTGTCCCCCGCGCGTTCCCCACCTACGGAGCTTCCACGATTCACATGAACCGACTGCGCAAGCTCCATCGGCAACTCTGCGAGCTCCGTTTCATCGGACAGCACCACCATCTTGATTGCCGTGCTATTCCGCCGTACCTCGCGCAGCGCATCGACTGCACGTGGGCCGCGGCCCGACTCTTATGCCACAAGCTGCGCCCCACGGTTCTCCTGGAATTCCCCGAGGCCTGGGCCCCAGACGAGCCAGTGCCGCACGGGGAGCACCTTGACGTTTTGATCCAACATCTCGACTTAGAGCTGGCGCGACGCGCGAACCGTGCCAAGGCGGAACGCATCAGGATATGGGCCGTGGGCGTCCGTGAGCCAAGCGGGCGAAAGGCGGCCATATACGCACGAGCTGCTGATAGCTCGCCCACGGCGTATCTCCGCACGCCTACCACTCCTGACGATACGCAACTCCACTGCGACACCAACGCCTTCAAACCTGACGAAGCTTGCACGGACGACAGCGACGCTGACACCGAAGCTGGCGGCTTCAGCCCCGGCGACGGTAGTTCGCCCGACACGGACGGCGACGAAGACCACACCCGTGAACCACCACCTGCGCAAGTCCCCGACATCCTCCCTGCCAACGCCATTGTTGCCAACATCAAGGACATGCTGAAGCTCATGGTCGACACCTGGGAGCCCATCTTGGGCAGGTACCGCGCACGTGCGGGACATGACGCCGAAGCCATGCCGACGTGGGCCGACTTCTACGACGAGTACCGACAGGAGCTGCCTACGCCATCACCAGCTACCCCTTTCCACCTACCGACGACCAACTCATCCACTTCATTCGCACCCGTTCACCGAGACGCGCGGGGGGTCTGGACGGTTGGACTACTAAGGAGGCAAAGGAGCTTCCCGACGACATTCTTCGCCTCTTCGCCAGCGTTCTACGAGCTATGCAACGCACTGGCACCATCCCAGAATCCCTCCTCCACGTCCCAAACCCGTGCCTCCGAAAAGGCCGAGGCGAACTCCCAACGGACCAACGACTTCTCTCGGTGCTTTCCGTTTGGATGTACGCGTGGGAAGCACCAGCTTACCGCAGCCTCACGGAATGGCGGAAAGGATGGACCCACGTCACGAGTTTTGGCGCTGTCCCCAAAGCTACCATTGGGGACGTCAGCACTTCTCTCGCCCTTCGCATCGAACACGCCAGAGCCCTTCTCCTTCCCTTGGCTGGAGCTGCCCTGGACCGTCAGAAGTGTTTCGACTATCTTATCACGGACATATGCCTTAACCTCGCGCTACACGCGGGGTGTCCCCAAGACATCGTTACTGTCCGCAGAAACTTCTACAGGCGCCACAAACGTTACATCCGCATGAACGGTGCGTACTCTAAGGAACTGGCCAGGACAAACGGTCAACTCCAGGGAAGCTCTTGGTCCCTGGACGACATTAAGCTGCTCATGTGCGTCTGGACCAAGAGACAGCATCGTTACGTGCCGCGGTCACTCAGCACTACTTTTGTTGACGACAGCAACTCCACTACCCACACCGCGCCCGAGTTGCAGAAATCTCTTGATGAAACCGCCAAGTGTGATCGATTTTCTGGTCAACGCATTCATCCTGGAAAAGTGGCGGGGTGGGCGCTTACTGACGAGCTTCACACCGCCGTCACCCAGCTCACCCTGGCGGAACGGCCCTTACGCGTGGTCGACTCCTTCAAGCTCGTCGGAAGTTACATCAACGCCGAGGCAGCGCCGGCTCCAGCCGCGCTCAACCTCACGGCCACCGCTGACGCCCGTGTTCGCAGGGCGACTAGTCGCCTGCCGCGTATTGGCAAGCTACCATCTCCGATGCGTATTAAGGCGCGGCACGCCCGCTCCCTTGCTGCCAGCGTCTGTACCACGGGCACTGACATCCAAGCCCCATCAGGCCCCGTCAAAACTGCCTACAACCATGCCCTTAAGGCAGCTATCCGCCCCAAGGGAAACAGGTGGGTCGAGTTTTGGACTCTCATGGCCGTGTGCGTCCCAGGGCACGCCCTGGAGATTGACGCCATTATGCAGCGGGAAGTCTTCCTGTGCCTGCGGCGACAGGTCAACCGCGACGCCACTCTCTGCGGCCTCGTCAGGGATCTCCAACACCATGTCCAGACCCTTTTTGGCGGAGGACCTGTTGGACGAATTGTTCAGACGCTTCAGCAGCTCCGTTGGACTTGGCCCACATTTGGCACCATGTACGACGACTGGGGCTGTCAGATCAGTTGGCTGAACCTTCCCCAAAACGCCTTCCTTCACATGCTGCGCGCCTCGCAACGCAGAGCCTTTCTCAGAAAAATCAAGCCACGGCGTCATGACCTTGGTTACCTTGCTTCGGTCAGACAGGGCCTCGACCTTTTCGCCAGCACGTGGCTCGCCCGCACCAAAGGAGCTGCCAAATGCAACGCATGGCAGCTGGCGCTCCTCTTAAACTACCTGTCGGGCGGGGACCACACCCAACAGCGACGTTCTCGATCAAATACCTCCGCTGATCCCAGCCCTATTTGCCGTTACTGTGATGAGGAAGAGGAAACTCAGGAGCACACTGTGCGTGACTGCAAGTGCTGGGCCCGTGAAAGAGTCCCTCTCACCACCCTCATCAGTGACGAACAGTGGGCACGTCTTCCTCCGCACACAAGACATTGCGGGCTCTTCGATGATGACCCAGCCCTCCTCGATCTGCAAGCCGACCTCGCGAGGGACCCGCTACCTCAACCCATACCGCGGCCCCCGCCTGAGGGAGATCCTGCGGCTTCAGCCCAGGACTCCTACACCACTTACCTCGACCACGACACTGGTTGGACATGGGTCTATGCGGCCACGGACGGTGCATGCACCAACCAAGCCATCCCTTTGCTTGCAAGAGCGGGCTACGGCGTCTACTACGGCATCGACCACCGCATGAACTACAGTGTGCGCGTTCACGGCATCACGCAGAACGCACAGCTTGCGGAGACCCTCGCCATTGTCCACCTCACGGCATGTGCTGAACGGCCCGTACACGTCTTCGTGGACAACCAGGCGGTGGTCGACGGCTTCAAAGGATCATCGACGGACACTCACCTCCGCAGGGCACGCACGTGGAGTTCTGGGAAAAGGTCCACCGATGTGTCATGGCCAAGCCAAACATGTTCCGCGTAGAGAAAGTCGCTAGCCACCAGGGCGACACGGGAATCGACCTCGGGCTCATCGGGCCCATCGCGGAGGAGTTCAATCGTCAGGCTGACGCCCTCGCCACAGCGGCGGCACGTACTCATAACCTCCCAGACGACATCGTTGAAGCTGCCAAAGCACGACACCGCCAAGCGACCGTGCTCCATGGAGTCGCCGTTGCCATCTACGAGCGGAGACATCGTACTCTTCCTCTCCCACACCGCAGGGCTGGGTTCACTGCTGCAGAACTAAACAAAATGGAACCAAATCCCCTGCTGTCTGACCAGGCTCCACCCGTGGCTGGACCAGACATCCCACAAAACCCCGACGAGCTCTGGGCCGAGGCCCAACGGGGGTTATTCGACGAACAGGAGGACGACCCGTTCGGCTTTGGTGGAGGTTTGGACTTCCTGGGCGACGAGTCAGCCAGCGCCAACCCTGCCCCGGCGGGCACCCGCACGGCGCCCCCGACTCCGCCATTGAGTGCGTCAGCCCACCCACACGACAACGCCGTTCCTTTTCAAGACGCTGATGAGCAGGACGATGACCTTTTCAGCCTCGGTGGGGGATCGGACGCTTTGGACGACG
>CAUYUJ010014948.1:208936-356436 GCA_963575745.1 Prorocentrum cordatum | reverse complement strand
TCCACAGTGCGCTTTGTGACGTGAAGCTGTGTGCGGTGTTCACATGGCATAGTGATAAGGGACCACAGCGCACGTATCAATGCAGCAGCGGCACTGAACATCGCATCGGTTACGTGGGCACCCCGCAGACTTGGAAGGAATACATTGTTAAGCAAGGGGTTTGGTACGACATAGATGTAGACCGTTCGCACCAGGACCACTACCCAGTGCGCGCTAACCTGGCATGGGCGGGGCAGGCGGCTGGGAAACAGTCGCTGCCTGCATTTGATCCTGACCTCAGGCAGGACCCTGATCGGTGCGAAGCGTTTGAGCAGGAGATGCGTGACTGCCCGCTCGTGCACTGGTCAGTTGATGTCAATGACCACTTTGCCATTTTGAGTCGGCGGTCCCATGACTGTGATAGTAAACACTTTTGCCGGAGGACCAAGGGGGCGCTTAAAAGTACATTGAGTCGGAAACTTTGCGGGCGATCAAGGTTAAACGACGTGTCAGGGCCTTCCTCCGTCGGGTTAACGACAGCGATGCCGGCGTTGCCAGCCACTTCGTCGCATCTATCGTTACGCTAGCCAGCGACCCCATCGATGATGACATTGCTGCTATGGCCGAATGTCCTGCTTTTGCCGAGGAGATATGGATTATCGCCTTTATGTGCCGTCGTTTGTGTGAATGCGACATTTCTTTGACGGGTCTTGCCGAGGCTTGCGCCCTTTTCTTGAGGCGTTCGCAGCGTGTCAGCAGGGCTAAGTTGCGCGCTGACAACACCAGCTTCTTGCGAGAGACCGCAGCACAAGTCAGGGAGGCCACCGCCACAGGAGATGGAAGGGAGGAGTGGGGGAATGTGAAGTGCATGTTGGCCTTATGCGGAGTTCGCAAAAAAAAAAAAAACTAATGGTGTCTTGTCGCTTCGTTTGGATAACGAGGGGGGCCCGTTTGAGACGAAGGAGCAACTCGCATTAGGATTGCTGCAGCATTTTGCCAAGGCAGAAAAAGCCCAGGTCTGTGAAGTGGACGCTCTTGTGCAGGCACACAACCACCAGCAAAAAGTTGCCCGCTCAGCTGGCGCGAGAGATCTGTCCAGCATCACGTCTCGCGACGCCCCGCGCGGGGCTGCGCTGCGGGCCGATCGGGGAGAAGCGGGGGGACCCGATATCATCACCAATGGCGTGTATAAGGCGGCCCCGTCTGCCTGTGTGGATGCTTTGCTTCCCCTAGTTAACAAGGCGCAGCTTACTTGTCGGGGTGCGCTCGCCTGGAAAAGGGGGCGTTCCGCACGACCTTTCCCAAAAAGGCGATCTTGGGCCCCCCCCGCAACTGTCGCGAAATCCTGTCGGGGGTCGACGTGCGCAGGCATCGCCACGAGCTTCCGAAGAGGATCCCCGAGGTTGCTAGCGTTCTGATGGATGTTGACCAACGCGGAGGCAGGCATTGGAGAGGAACGGCTGCCGCTTCTCTGCAAGCGCGAGTGGTCCAGGATTTCTGCACAGCAATGGTCAGTCCACGGTTCTGTACTTTACGGATTTCAAGGCGGCGTTTCACACTGTGGTGAAACAATTCTTGGCCCCCGTACCTGGTGCTGAGGGCTCCCTAGCGGATATCGCTGATGACCTGCAGCTTCCCCTTGCGCTAGAGCACGCTTAGCGTAAGTTGCTTGCCGAGCCGTCTGTTTTCGAACGCGCAGGCGGTCCCCACCTGTTTCAGCAGATGCAAGGCATTAATTCATGCGCATGATTCCAGGTGAAGGGCACAGAGAAGGCGGCGCTTGCTCCCGCGGGCAGCAGGCCAGGCATGCCAGCAGCCGACCTGTCTTTCACTCTCGCATTCGCTCCTGTGCACCAGGACATGCGCGATCGCTTTTGCACAGGGCATTGCCATCGACGCCCAAGCTGTTGCGCGCGCAGGGTTGCGCGCTTTGCGCACCGAAGACGACCTGTGCGAAGTAGGCGTAGGGTGTCCGTCATATGTCAACGATCTCGCTCTCCTTCAACCGTGCCGTTCCGCATGTGATGCGATCCCCCTTGCCCGCGTGGTTGTTAGGCGCGTTCGCGAGGTCATGGCCTCAAGAGGCTTCTGCGTTAACTATGGGATCGGTAAAGCCACATTGCTTTGGAACCCTGCTGGTGTCGGTTCTAGGACAGCCAAGCGTGATGTGGGGGAGTGCCAAGGAGCGTTATCTGTGAGCGGGGCTTCGCCCTGTGTCCATGTCGCTGCATCTTGCAAGCACTTGGGCGCGGTCATTCACGGTTCGGGTTCCATGGGCGCTGAGTTGATGAACCGGCACAGGTCGCAAATGGGCGTGCTGGGTGGGCCTTGGCGGGCCGCCTTCAAGAAATAATTACTTGGAGCTGGAGGGGCGTCTCAAATATGCTGGGGCGTTGTGTCGTAGCAGGGTTGTGTTTCCTAGCGCTGCATGGGCCTTAATAGCAGCAGTCTGGAGTTACTTGGGAGTTCCCCTTCCGCCCATGAGGGCCGCCATAGGATGCAAGAAGCAACGGGGGGGGGGGGGATTCTCGGAAGCTTCCAAGGCGGAGGTGCATGTTGCTTGTAGACGCCTCAATACTAGTATTATCCTGGAATTGAGGCGCCTTTGGTTCTCTCCCTCTCTCTCGCTCGTGCTTGACTCTCCCACTCACAAGAAAGGTTCTTGGTCACATATGTTGTACGCGGACATATGTGGATGCATGGGCATGACACGGTACCCAAACAGTGGAACCCCGTCGGTGGTTTGACTCGGCGTTTGTCTGTGGCCCGTCGGAACAAGAAGCAGTGGGTCGCTCGGCGCAGGGGGGCTGAGCGCAATGCCAAGCATATTTCACAAGCCGAGATGGAGGCCAGCGTTTGGCGGGCCAGGCTCATCAAAAAGCGCAGGCAAGCTGGCTTGCAAATGCCCCCACCTTTTGGGCAAATCAACTCAAATACCGTCTATCATTGCCGTGATTGCGATGCAATGTTCAACTGCAAGGCAGCGTGGTCGCGCCATCGCACCATCAAGCATCCGCAGTACGATATCGCTGGGTCATACGCACTAGGGGATATCTGCCAGGCACGCGGTTTGCAGCGGCACTCGCGGGGCAGGCTTTTACGGCACCTTCGGTTCGGATCGAAGTCGCGTTTAGCCGTTCTAGCTTCGCACCTGCAACCCCTTTTCAGTTCCCAATATTCTGGAGTTGAGGGGGGCCGATGCCAAGGAAGCCAAGGCTGCTAGAGCAGCCACAGGGAATCAACTAGCAGCAGAGGTACCACCCTTCAGGATCATTGGGCCTACTCTAAGAGGGCCACCGTCTGCGGATGTGTCGCGGGTGTCTACGGTAGGAGTTGAAAGGCCGTCGGTCGTGTCTGAGTCTGTTTCATTGCCCCGAACTCCTACCGAGACACGTTATTTCTTCACTTTTTCTGCGGACCACGCAGGAAACATGACGCACAGTGGTATTCCGACGCACTTCAGAAGAGAACGCAGTTGCTCGCCGTCACGCTGTCGGTCGAGGTCGGTTCGGAGGCCCAGGAGGGGGCCCCCGAGAAAGAAGACCCAGCTGACGCTTTTTTTTTGTTGCGCGTGATTTGAGAAAAGCAGGCGGTCGGAGTTCTTTGCGGCCTGCCATGCGCAACATGGTTGCGCGGCCGCCCCAGCCGATCGCGCCGTGACAACTCACCATCACGCATGGTGCGCTCAGCTGCCTGTCCGCGGGGCCTTCCAGTTTGCACCGCCAAGGAAATGGGGGCGGTCGCGCGCGGGCGGTGTCGGTTGCAAGCCCCGGTGCAAGCTGCGCGCGCATGTCTAGGCACGGGCGCCGCGCGCATCATGGTACACCCTAGAGTGCCCGAGGAGGAGCATCTGGTATCTGTTTGGAGGATCCCCGAGATCAGGGCCCTTGCGTCTTTCGACGGGCACGTCCGTTTCATTGACATTGAGATTTGCACCTGCGGTGCCTCCTCCCACATGCCGACCACAATAATGGCCGTCAATGCAGTTTCTGCCGTCGAGCTTTGTAGTGAACTTCCTGGCAGAGGACGGTGTGCTTGCGCGCGCCACGGGGGCGAAGTTTTGGGCGCATCGTCCCAGGGGCCTGTTCGTGCTGCTAGTGACCTGCAGCATCCGCCCCGTCTGTCGCAGATCATGGCGCAGGCCTTGCTGCGTTCTGCCAGTGGGTTGCAGCAGGTTAGCGAGCCGCCTGTCATAGGTGATTCGTTGGTCAGGTTCTTCGCGCCGTTCGATCATTGCGCCGAATGCCCCTCCTGGAGGGGCGGCAGGTTAGATTTGATCCCGGCGCAGTTCCAGGCCCGTCTCTCTTGCGTGCGTCGTCAAAGCTGCTTTGGCTTCAGTCGGCGCAGGAAGAAGAGGGGGGAGCAGGGGGGGGAGAAGGACGAGGAGGAGGAGGAGAAAGAGGAGGAGGAGGAGGAGGAGGAGGAGGAGGAGGAGAAAGAGGAGGAGGAAGAGGAGGAGGAGGAGAAAGAGGAGGAGGAGGAGGAGAAAGAGGAAGAGGGGGAGGGAGATGAGGAGGGGAAGGAGGGCGAGTACGAGGACGAGGGCGAGGACGGGGATGATGAGAAAAGGGGGGAGGTGCACGGCGAGCAGGCAGGGGGGTAGGAAGAGGAGGACACTGGATGGATGGGGAGATGGATGGATTGAGAGAAAGGAAGGAGAGAGGTACATGAAACGACGGAGGAGGGCCAGGAGGAGGAGGGGGGGGAGGCCACTCAGACAGATGAAGGAGGCAGGGGGCAAGGACCAAACGAACATTTCAAGGGCGAGCGGGGTGAAGAGGAATGACAATATAGCATTATCACGAAGCGAGATGAGGAAGGAGGCGGGAAGTTCGACGTGCGACTGACGAAGGATGCGCCAGGACAAACAGGGCGCATCGCGACGTCGCCCCAAGTAGAACTCTTCATCCTCAGGGGCGTTACAGGGTAGCATCTTTGATCGCAATGACTTGCCGCGTCTCAGCTCAAAGCCGCGCCCAGGGGTGCGCGCCTTGATGCGAAGGAAAGCGCGCGAGGGCCACTTATTCAGTCGCTTCGCTCATTCCGCATGTCCGTGCTGTGCCATCGCCGGCGTTTCGGCCATGCTGTAGCCTCTTGGGGGCCTCCCGGGGTCTTCGTCAAGGCCTGTTGGAGCTCTCTTGGGGCCTCCTTGGGCCCCCCTTGGAGCCTTTATAATGTTTTTTTTTTTTTTTTTTTTTTTTTTGTGGGGGGGGGCTCTCGCGAGCCTCTCGGGGCCTCCTGGGGCCTCTTGGGGCGCATGAGGAACTGGGCGATAAGGGGGGGGGGGGGGGGGGGGGGGGGCACGAGGGCGAGTAAGAGCAGGGGGGGGGGGGGGGGGGGGGGGAGAGACGGGAAGCTGAGGATTCGCAGGGGACTGTTGATGATGGTGGTGATGATGATGGGGAGTGGGGGTGGAGGGACAGAGGGGGAAGAAGGATGACGATGACGAGGAAGCAGAGGAGGAGGAGGAGGAGGAGGAGGAGGAGTGCAAGTACCCAAAGAGGAAGAGACGAGGGCAAGCGGGCACGACGCGAGAAGAGGAAAGATGTCCCGCCCGAGTCCGCCGCCCTCTACTTCCAAACGCGAGCTGCGGTGGTGCTCAGGCGCACAGGCAACTCACGCGCCGCGGGGGGCGCGGGGCCAGACACGCGGAGAGCGGATGCGCATTCGTGCGCATGCTGAAATGCGGGAAACGCGGGGGTGGGGGGCAGAAGAGGCGGGGTGAGCGAGACAGAGGGCGCAGGGCTAGCCACTCCGACGGGCCTGCAGTCACGCGGGGCCTCAGAACGTGCAGCATCATGAAGGGCGGCGTCGGGGTCCACCAGGGACTCTGCCAGCCCAGAAAGGGCCGCGCTGCAGCAGCGGAGAGAGAGAGAGAGAGAGAGACAAAGCTGAGTGCAAAGCACATGAGCACACATGCCGTGGCCTTACAATGCGTCGCAATACCGCTTCACGGTTGCGCGCCAGGCTGAGAATATCGGCGCGACGCAGACGCGGGGCACCAGGGGCAGCCCAGCCGCGGTCGCCACCGTCGGGGGCAGCGGCTGCCAGCGGCTCCGCACGAACGGGTTCAGGTCGATGATTTTCATGCATATGGTCGCCACCGTCGGGGGCAGCGGGAGCGCGATGGTCAGCACGAACAGGTTCATGCGGAGGCCCGTCGGGGACGGCGGCAGCACGGTGGTCATCACGATGAGGTTCAGGCTGAGGCTCTTGACGCAGATGGTCGCCACCAGCGGCGGCGGCGTCGGCGCGAAGCTCATCGCGAACGGGTCCAGGCAGAAGTTCTTGAAGAAAATGGTTGCCACCGGCGGCGGCAGCGGCGGCAGGCAGCTCATCACGAACGAGCTCAGGCAGAAGCTCTTGAAGCAGATGATCGCCACCGTCAGCGTCAGCGGCAGCACGATGCACACCACGAACGGGCTCAGGCAAAGGCACATCTTGCAGAATATCGCCACTGTCGGCCTCAACATGAACGGGTTCAGGCAGTGGTTCTTCATGCTGGTGGTCGCCACCGTCGGCGGCAGCCTGAAGCTCCGCGGCGGCGCATGCCGGCTCGTCTGCGAGACCGCGGAGCGACCAGCTGCATCCACTGAGCTGGATGATGTCCGATCGTAGCAAGAGCGGAGCACCAGGGACAGCCCACTCTGGGCGGGCATGCTGAAGATCTCCGTGTAGATGAGCAGGGAGGCGTTCTTGAGGCAGATGGTCGCCACCATCGGCGGCGGCGGCTGCCAGCGGCTCCACGCGAGCGGGTTCAGGTCGACGTTCTTCGCGCAGATGTTCGCCACCGTCGAGGGCAGCGGCAGCACGATAGTCATCGCGATCAGGTTCATGCAGAAGCCCGTCGGGGACAGCGGCAGCACGATGGTCGTCACGACGAGGTTCAGGCTGGAGCTCATGACGCAGATGGTCGCCTCCAGCAGCGGCAGCGTCGACACGACGTTCACCACGAACGGGTTCAGGCATACGTTCTTGAAGCAGATGGTTGCCACCGGCGGCGGCAGCTGCTGCAGAAAGCTCATCGCGAACGGGCTCAGGCAGGAGCTCTTGAGGCATATGGCCGCCACCGTCAGCGTCAGCGGCAGCACGATGTACACCACGAACGGGATCAGGCAGCGGCACATCTTGCAGATGAGCGCCACCGTCGGCCGCAGCGACAGGAGGAACGGCCACGACGAGGCCACTGGGGTATGCGAGCTCCCCCGAGTCGCACGTTGAGGCCTCCCATGTATCGTCGTGCTCATCGTGAACGGGTTCATGCAGAAATTCTTAATGCTGGTGGTCGCCACCATCGGCGGCAGCATCCACCCGAGGCGCATCAGGATCACGTTCGGGCAGAAACTCTTGAGGAAGATGGTCGCCACCGTCGGCGGCAGCAGCGGCTCGAGGCTCATCACGAACGGGTTCAGGCAAAGGTGCTCCGTGCAGAGGGTCACCACCATCGGCAGCAGCGGCAGGACGATGCACATAATGATCGTGTTCAGGGAGAAGTTCTGCATGATGGTGGTCGCCACCGACGACGGCAGCATCAGCACGAGGCTCAACACGTACATTTTCAGGAGGAGGGGCTCCACGACGCTGATCGCCACTGTCAGCGGCAGCGGCAACAGGAGGGTCATCACGCGCAGCATGTGCAGCAAGCTGGGCCACAAATGTGTCGAATAGATGGCGGCGAAGATGAAGGGGCACAGAATGCCAGGAGGGCTTGCGGCTCATGAACATGCTGGCCTGCTCGAACGTGGAGTCAACAGTGATCCTCCGCGTCCGCACCAGGAGCTCCACGAAGCAATAGCGAGCGTCACCTTCGGATCGGACGTCAGATCCGCGAACAGGAAGCACATGCAAAACGTCGTCGTTAGCAGCAGTATCTGTGTCGATGGGTAGCTCATGCAGAACAGGGGCAGCCAGGGCGTCGGCAGCACCATCGGCAGCTCCAGCGTGTAGAATTCGGGCGCCACCATCGGCGGCGGCGGGTGCTTGAAGCTGTTGGATGAAGTGGGCGACGCGGTGCAGGTTGTCGCCCGAGCAGATCCCCAACGGGGCGATCGGGAGCCGAGTGCACGGCCGAGCACAAGCATGTGGAAGTAGATCGTGAAGCCGATGAGGTACGCGGTGGGGGCGACGGCTGAATCCCAGCTGCATCGCACGGCATTGGCGAGCGTGAGCCGCGGCCTGCGATCGGCAGTGGGGCATCACAGCAGGACCACAGTGCAGCGAGAGCAGCGCGAACAGCGGCAGCAGCGGCAGGCCGATCGGGATCACCCGAGCGTGCGCGAACATGGACATATGGAGGCGCGGCCCACGGCCGCGGGCGGCGCGGCGCTCGGCCAGGAGGCTTTGGGCGAGACAGCTGTGGAATTCATTTCGGCCCAAGTCCGAGATCCCACGGAGGGGACGGACTTGAGCCAAAATGGCTACGGAAGAGGAGGAGGAGGAGGAGGAGGAGGAGGAGGAGGGTGAGGCCAATGAGAAGCAGGAAGGGAGCATCAAGCAGAGCCGGGATGAACATCTCGAGGGCGACGAAGATCCGGACGGAGATACACAGTCAGAAAGAAAACGGCAATACGAGGCACCATGCGCACTGGAATAAACAACCGTGCGCCCTGGAAGAAACAAGCGCCACGACGACGTTCCAGAGAGTGACTGTGATTAAATTGGTTTCTACCCCCACGAGGGGCGTTACAGGGTAGTAGTAGTAGTAGTCGTAGTAGTAGTAGTAGTAGTAGTAGTAGTAGTAGTAGTAGTAGTAGTAGAAGTAGTAGTAGTAGTAGAAGTAGTAGTAGTAGTAGTAGTAGGAGTAGTAGTAGTAGTAGTAGTAGTAGAAGTAGAAGTAGAAGTATAATAATAATAAGTAGTAGTAGTAGTAGTAGTAGTAGTAGTAGTAGTAGTAGTAGTAGTAGTAGTCGCAGCGTAGTAGTGGCCTTACTATTAGTAGTAGTAGTACTACTACTACTACTACTACTACTACTACTACTACTACTAGGCGTAGTAGTAGTAGTAGTAGTAGTAGTAGTAGTAGTAGTAGTAGTAGTAGTAGTAGTAGTAGTAGTAGTAGTAGTAGTAGTAGTAGTAGTAGTAGTAGTAGTAGTAGTAGCAGTAGTCGTAGTAGTAGTAGTAGTAGTAGTAGTAGTAGTAATAGTGGTGGTAGTGGTAGTGGTGATAGTAGTAGTAGTAGTAGTAGTAGTAGTAGTAGTAGTAGTAGTAGTAGTAGTAGGAGTAGTAGTAGAAGTAGTAGTAGTAGTAGTAGTTGTAGTAGTAGTAGTAGTAGTCGTCGTAGTAGTAGTAGTAGTAGTAGTAGTAGTAGCAGTAAGAAAGAGTAGTGGAAGTAGTAATAGTCGTAGTAATGGTAATAATTATAGTATGGTCACCCTTCTTATATGACCGGAAGCGTCCCGCCCATCTATGGCCGGTAACTGTGTAAGGCCAGCAATAGTGGCAGATGGAAACCAAATACAAACAACGAGTAAGTCACACTTGGTTTATGGCCATATTCACATGCGCCAAAAGATGTTCAAGGACTCCCGAGGACTTCGAAGGAAACCCTGAAGAATCCAGAGCGCCTCTGATGAATCCACAAGACTCACCAGAAGGCGTTGAATCCTGAACATGTCCTAAAAACTTCTGGGAGCTTCCGAGGGGCCTTTGAAATTTGTGATGGCCTCCGAGAGGTTCTAAACAGTTCCGAAAAAGGGTTGAGGGCTGCCGCAAGGCCAGTGAGAGTTCCCGAGAAGCCACTGAGAGCCTCCGAGAGGCCCTGAGAATTCCTGGAGAGGTTTCTCAAAGCTCCCGAAAGGCTGTTGAGACCCCGACAAGCCTCCGAGAGCTCCCCAGAAGTCTCTGCAAATTACCGAACGGTCCTGAAAGCTGTCGGGAGGGCCTGAGAACTCCCGCAGGGGCTCCGAGGACTCCGAGCGCCGCGAGGAACGGCTTGGGCGGCGCCAAAAATATGACCCCCCAAAAAAAGAACACACACACACACACACAACGCACACAACACACACACACACAACGCGCACGACGCACACAACACACAAAGCACACGCAACACACGCAACACACACAACACAACACACACCACACACAACACACACAACACGCTACACACAACACACCACACACAACACACACAACATCACACACCACACACCACACACACACACGCAACACACCATACACCTCACACAACACCACTCACAAGACACACATCGCACAAAAACACACAACACACGCAACACACAACACGCACAACACACAGCTACCATAACATCCACGCAGCGTGCAACACACAACACACAACGCACACAACACACACACACACACAACACACAACAAACACAACACACAGCACACACACAACACACAATGCACACAACACACACACACATCGCACTCAACACTCATACACACAACACACACAACACGCAACACACAACACACGCGACGCACACAACACACACGCGCTTCATACAACACACAACACACCACACAGAACACACCCAACACAACACACCACACACAACACACAATACTACACACAACGCACAACACACAACGCATCAGACACAACACGCCACGCACAACGCACCAAGGGCCAGCAGGGCTTCGCCCTGTCTAGCAGAGCTTAGCGGGGCGAAGCGTGGCTTGCCAGTGCTTGCGGGGCCTAGCAGAACCCAGCAGGGCGCTGCAGGGCTTCGCAGAGCCCAGCAGGGCGTAGGAGGGCTTACCAGGGCGTACCAGCGCTTACAACAGGGCTTACTAGAGCTCAGCAGGTGTCAGCAGGACTTGGCAAGGCTTAGCAGACTGTAGCAGGGCCCCGCAGGGCTTCACGGGGCCACGCCAGGCTCAGCATAACTCAGCAAGAATTCCCGCGCGTGCATGGCCGGTACTTTGGCTGGGCCCTCGATATGAGTTTATGACAATACTCATTCGGGATTGGTGTATTTCACACTTCGCCTACGGCTGGTTCGGTGGCTTCCGATTGGGAACCTAAAAAGATTGAGGATCGCATTGACTTCTCATTAAATTTCTGTAGGAAGTCATCTTATAATATACCAATTGCATCTTTATTAACATTACTGAATTATCATTGAATCTAAATTCCCGGGAGATCTTTCTACTGCAGATCCTATTGGATTGCCACAGTAAGGCTTCCTATCGCAGGCAAACCCAAAGCCAAACACGAACCCAAACCCAAACCTCCCAGTCCATAAGTCAAGTGTGACTAAAGTAGTAGAAGTAGTAGTCGTAGTAGTAGTAATAGTAGTAGTAGTAGTAGTAGTAGTAAAAGTCGTGATAGTCGTAGTCGTAGTTCAGAGTCGTAGTAGTAGTAGTAGTAGTAGTAGTCGTAGTAGTAGTAGTAGTAATAATAGTAGTAGTGGTAGTAGTAATCGTAGTACTAGTAGTAGTAGTAGTAGTAGTCGTCGTAGTAGTAGTAATAGTAATGGTGGTAGTAGTAGTGGTGGTGGTAGTAGTAGTAACAGAGTAGTAGTAGTAGTAGTAGTAGTAGTAGTAGGAGTAGTAGTTTCAGTAGTAGGAGTTAGTAGTAGTAGTAATAGTAGTGGTAGTAGTAGTAGTAGTAGTAGTAGTAGTAGTAGTGGTAGTGGTAGTGGTAGTAGTCGTAGTAGTAGTAGTAGTAGTAGTAGTAGTAGTAGTACAGTAGTAGTAGTAGTAGTAGTAGTAGTAGTAGTACAGTAGTAGTAGTAGTAGTAGTAGTAGTAATCGTAGTCGTAGTAGTAGTAGTAGTAGTAGTAGTAGTAGCAATAATAATAGTAGTGGTAGTAGTAGTAGTACTAGTAGTAGTAGTAGTAGTAGTAGTAGTAGTAGTAGTAGTAGTAGTAGTAGTAGTAGTAGTAGTAGTGGTAGCAGTAGTAGTAGCAATGACAATGCTGACGGGCACTGCTACGCGCGGCGCAACGCAGATCAGAGCGGGACCTCGCCATCTCTTTGAGGCTGTGAACTGCAATACTTTCGCCGCTTTCGAAGGCTGCTGGAGGGGGCTCCAAAGGCGCGCCAAGCAACGACCAAGTGCCAGGGTGACAGGGCAACGCTGCAGGGTGCTCGGCGCGTTCAAGGACTTCTCAATGGTTTCACCGGGCTGGCCAAGTCCCAGTCGAATCTCGAGGTCTGGTTCGAGAATCTGAGGCCCCGAATGAAACGAAAGTGGGCGCTGCCCGTGGCGCGATGCACGCGTGGCCCAGCGCTTTCACGCGCGTAAACATGAAAACGCGATTAAAGTCCGGATCGCGGCGCGCCAGCGCACGGCTAGACGCATACTTGGCTGGAAGAAGCGTCGCTAAACATCTGGCATGTCTCACCGCAATGATCCCCCATGCCTGGTAATAGTTCCGCGGGGGGTCTGGAAAGCCAGGCGCGCCCGAGGGTTCAGCTTGCGCCCTTCCGTCATCCTGGTTTTCTTCTCTCGCGCGGAACGTATCCGAACGCTATGGCAAGTTTCTCTGATCCAGGTTAGCAGGAGAAGGATGGGGCCACCCGCGCGGCCGCGCTGCCCAGGCCCAGCTCTCCTGCGAACAGCGCTTCCACAGAGCGAGCGTGCGTCGGGCGTCTGTTCATTGGACCACTATCACCCCTTTGGCTCCAGCCTTGACTACGGGCTGCCCGCGCATGGCCCGCCCCAGCCGCAGGGGTCGCCCACCGTCGCCGCTGGCCCGCGGCAGTCCACAAGGTCCCCAGTTTTGCGCAGCCGTGGCCCAGCAGGGGCCGCGCGCGCACAAGGGCGCAGCTCGTCTTCGCAACCGTTGCAGCCTGCGTCGTGGGTTTCAAACTTACGTCGCGAATGCGCGGTTTACGCTCGCGCCCTGAAGTCTCGCAAGTCTCGGGGCAATCGGTGATGTCCCAGCCGGAAGGCATTGCAGGCTGTCTGCCAGTGCACGCCTGATATGTGAACACTATGATGCAGCGCTTGCAGATGCTACGTGCGACGATCGCCTCTGCGAGCACACGTTCACAACTGACTGGGACGATGTAACCCTTTAGCTCTTTCTTCGATCGTGCGCAGGGTCGCCCAGAATACGCCAGCACGTGCCTCGCTCGAACTTTGAAGGGGGCAAGGGGTTCAGGGTGCATTGAGCTCGTTGCTTGCTGTCTCGATATTTGAGAAAGCGTGATCCACCGCCGCTTTACGGTGGAAAATTGCAGCCCTTTTCCTCCGGGACCCGCCCCCCCCCCCCCTCCCCCGGAAAATCGGAAGCGGAGATCGCTGTTTTCACAGAGCTTGAGCCTGAGTGCATTTACATCTATATAAGCCAGCAAGATAAAGCCAAGCCGGCGCACGAGACTCTGATAAGAACAGATACTGTACCTGTCTTACCTCAGATCTAAATCTTCGCTCCGGTTCTAGTGTCCCGGATACACAACTTTTCAAATTCGTATATTCGTTGGGTGCTTCTATCAACAAGTACAGGTACAACAAGAATAACAACATTCCACCTTAATACTGTACACTCTCACACCTCAACTTCAAGAGACATGCATACCAGTGGCCAGCGGCAAGGCAAGCAACAGCGGTCAAGCCTCGCTGATGATATCCTGGGCGTCGACCAGCCGCTCGCCGTACGGCAGTACTCCTCCGTCGAATACCACCAATTGAAACAAGTACGTCAGCCTGACCACTGGCGATCAAATCTCCAATGGACGCCACGTCTACAAAAAAATAAGAATGGCAACTTCCAGCCATCAAGGTAGTATCAAGATCAAGATCATGGACAGCATTCTCGCACAACTCCGAGCAACAGTAAAACTTAACTCATCGAATCCAAATCCTCACTTGAACTCAACAAAAAATATATCGTCCCTTCGCCTGTGGCCTCCTGAATGTCCTTACCCATTATAGTCCAGCAGATCCTGTTCTGAATAACTTTCCTGTGTCTTAGTGATCTTCCTCAACGTGATATACTTACCCTTCGGTGGAGATGCGTGCCATACGCCAGTTGTCATGTGTTCCACTAAGAGCTTGAAGGTGCCCGTCTTCGTCAATCCGCCCACAAGGACCACCTCTGCGGGCAAGTGTATGAAGTTACGAATTCTTCCGCTGAGGCGCTCCTCTCTCATACTCAACACTGCCAATATGCTTGATTTGTCCGATGGTACTCCTTTCACTCCACAGCATAGTTGCCGCAAATCCATACAGCCCGTGCAATGATCAATGCGTATCTGATATAATGATCGGTAACAAATCTCTACCATGTCTCTAGCCGTATGCTGCGCCTCCGTACATGTGATGATCTCGTTCAATCTTAGGGCTATGAACTTTGCCGTCTGGTTGACCTTGTAAACTGCATTCGTCTCTGCGTTACATGTTGAGTGGGAGATCCGTTTTGATGTTCCTGATGATAATGCCAATGGGTGAGCCATCCCTCCGATGAGGTGGCTGTCGTCGGGGTGTGCCAAATCCTTTTTTGTCGATCCGTACTTGGTCCATGTAATCCTCCATGAGAAATACTGCGGCGCCTCCTTGGGGATATGGTGTTTTCGTGTTGCCGTGTCCCGCATCTCCAACTGAAACCAAACGAAGTGGATAAGATATTGGCCCAACGTGAAGCCCAGCCATCTTCATGTTTCGTTTCGCTCGAACAACGATGGAATTCGCTTGCTTCAGATGGCCAATGTTACTCTTCCAAACAATCTGCTGTAACTGCACTGCATCACAGTAAATATATTCCCGCGTTTGACACAGCCATAACAATGAGCATAGCACAGGTCGTAGGTCGTGGGGCCAACTTCGCACCGCACGCGTAGTCATGTTTGCCCTTGAGCTTCGATGTGCTATCGATGATATTCTGTCCTTCAGTGAAGACATGCTGATGAATGAAAATATGTCTATCTCCAAGTACTTCATAGCTCATGCCCATATGCGTGAAAGGGTAGCTGATGTCTCTTGATTTCACCAAAGCGATTCTCCATGGAACTTAAACTCCAATATAAACAATCTGATCTTGCTAAAACAATAGTATCGTCTACGCGAACAGCCCATACCATCATTATTTCGCCGTTCCTGGACCACATTAAGAAACTGTCGTCAAACACACTCTGAACTCCGTTCAAGTCGTCGAGTACATGTAGTGATAGGGCCAGCTGCCACAACAATGGATCGCCCACGGTGCCGTAGATCGGCCTGAGTAGCCGTAGCGTGAAAAACATGATCTCCACCTCGGGAATTATGATGTTGCTCTTCTCGTATTCTCGGAAATGCCTCCAAACATTTGCGGGCGGTTGTAGATGTACTGTTCGCTGCTCTCGAACCTCGATGCCTATTCTCTCGGCGTGCTTCCTGGGCTGCTCGTAGTTCAATCCCTGCAGGAAAGCGGTCGGGGTGCCCCATGTCTCCATGGTCATAATATTTTCCGTTGAGAATAAGGATGCTACGATTCGCTGGGATAAACGAGAAGCGGTCGATGAGTGTCTCATGGCGTTCTGCTCTTGTGCGTCTAGGAAGCCTCGGCCACATAGGCGCGACTTGATGATGTAGGTGATCATGTTTTCTTTGTCGAAGACCTTCTTCCAACGTCACCCACACTGCGTCGATAACGTTCGAGCTGCTCATGTTGTTGTGGTGGGCTGGCTTGAAGCAGTGTCTATAAAAGGGCGTGCTTCCTGTCGGTCTGCTGCTTCCACTAGATGTCGGTGTTTGATGAGGTCTTCTTCTGTTAGTATGTCGTCGTTTTGAGCACAGATTGCGTCTCCAGTAGTCAGGTCGAAATAGAAGTTCCTGCTCCCCTTGAAGGGTCCTGGAATAGTCCAGTGAGCTTGCTCTAAGGTCCACGCCAATTTATTGTCATTCATCCTCTGCAAATTGTCCGATACCTCTTGAGCCATACTGGTCATGATTGTCTGGGTACTCTTTGAGTTCTTCCGACTCCATGTACGTGCTGAACAGGTGACGATCCTGAAAATGATGAACAGCAAGTTGTTGATCACCAAATGCCATGAAACCTTCCATTGTCTTGGGTCGCTTGGTGTCGGTCAGTATTGAGGGTAATGGCTCCAGTATTGGCAGAGGTTTCTTGGTGTCCAGGTTCCTAGCATCTGGTGGCTCTGAACTCGCTCTCATCTTCTTGCTCTCAGGTAGCTGCGAAGGCGAAGTCTTGATCCTCACCGCGTCTAGCTCGGTCGATATATCGTGTTTTTTCGAACCCTGAGCTGGTCCTCCTGGCGTTGCCACTTGAGCTTCTGCCTTAGAAATTTCTGCTGATATGGTGGTCTTTGAAGATCCGTAGTCGAGTGTCGGTTCCTCAGCAGGCCCGTTGTCAACCGTCGGGGCCTCTGAGGGCCTCTTCGTCATCGTAGATGATCGTGCTCTTGTCCACCTCTGGCGTAGTCGCTGACGGGGACGCTGGTACCACCCTAGTCGGAGGAGTGGAAATCACTGGAAGAGGCTTCGGAGGTGAGCTTGCTTCTTGAGCGTCAATCGTGATCTTCGTCGGCGTTGCCGTCGACGTTGCCGGTTTAGGAGATGAGAGTGGGGTTGCTGAGGATGGAGATGAGGCTTTGGGTGTAGAGGATTCCGTAAGTGTTATCGTAGTCGTTGCCGGTGTTACTGTCGTCGTCGGAGTAGGTTGCTTGCTAGTCGACTCTGCTTCCTTCGATGGTGGGTTGCTCCCTATTGAGCTCGAGGTGCCGGGTTCGTTTCGCCGTAGTGGAGGTGATCTGCTAAGTTCCCGTCGAACTGGCATCGGCATGGCTCGAGTCCGTGGCGTTGCTGTTGTCGCCGGCAGTGGAGGTATCCATCCAGAGGTCTGCTGTGGAATCCTCTGACAAGTCGCTGGAGGCGATGGTGGTGGCGCTCCCGATCCTTGAACCTCTGGTGCGAACTGCTCGTCACTGATCATGCTGTGATCATCTACCTCGATGTCTTGTGGTGTGTCCTCTTTGGTTCGCTGATTCCTTTGCCAACTGTCGTCAATCCTGATCCGTACTCGCTGAGGTGCTCGTGGAGGAAAGGATGGCCTCGGCGGGATACTATTGACTTCGATGGTGCTGACATCTCCGTCCGGCCATGCTGCGTCACTGATGTCGAACTCCATTGGACCTGGCGCCGCGGCGATAGCTTGCCCGGGGCCAGGTGGATCTCCTGGTGGTCCTCCGTCAGAAGATGGCCCAACAAGACCTGGTTGGGGTCCACGTTTAGGAACTGCTGTAGGTGGTGCCGGTGGCGCAGGTGTCCCGCTGATGCTGGCACAAGTTCTCGTTCAGGTGATAGCGGCCATTGGAGTGGCAAGTCCAGGTCGTCGTCGCTCTCTGGGGGAATGGATGATATGTCCGAGAAGTCTGGGATCCTGTACTGCTTGGTCTCGTCACCCTCATGAATAGAAGCGAATAAATAGAAGAGGATGCTGCAGCTGTTCGTATCTTTGATGTTCTTGACAAGAGAGAGTATGTCCTATACTTGCCTGCTGGGATTAATGTCCGTAGTAACGTACTTCTCTCGCTGCGTACAGTCCCAGGTAACTTGTCGACCGAACGTTGTTCCAGTCACTGTGAACAATATGCGAACACACCTTCCAAACGCGATGCCGCCGATTTTGATGCCCCACTCGTCCTCGGCGCACTTAACAGCCAGGTTCCAAATCAGCGGTGGAGAGTCGCCCTTGCTCGATGATGGTCGAACCTCACCAGCGGTGCCAACCAGCATTCCAACTACTTGTGGTTTGAACGGCACCGTGCCTTCCACAATGTCCAGCATGTCGGTGTACTCCGTGACCAAAATTACTGATGATGAGAAAACTGCGTGCTGGCGCTGATGACTGGAAACCCATGCCGTTAAACGCTGGTGGTGTCTGATGTGTCTAAGGGGAACGATGTAGGGAAAGGCATTCCATACCGCAATAGCTCCAGTACTTTTGAGGTGTAGTGAGTCACGCGATCCGCGCCAGCCCTCCTGATCCTTCTTGTTCGGAGTCCGATATGAGTCCACCTGGTCGCCGACCTTGATCTTCTCCATGTCGAGCTTCTGTGGTCTGGATTTGTTGACGATAGCAAATCGTGATTCCACGATCGCCCTGAGTACGCTTTGCTTCGACCGCAATCTCATTCTGACGTTTGATTCGAATGTGTCTGGTGAGATTTCCAATGCCCCTTTATGTGCCATGGTCGTCGCCGAGTTCTCGTCATAGAAATCCCGAGGAGCGTAGCCAAGAAGAGCGTTGGCCGGAGTGCTGCCACCGAAGTTGAGGAGGAGGTTATGTGCCATCGCTGCCTCATACACTAGGGTCTCGTTGGAGATGTTCAGGCCTTCCTTCTCGGCTACGACTGCGTTCTTCTGGGCGATCGACTTGGTCATTCGAATGTGTGATTCCACCAATATGGTAGTGGTCTTGTTTTCCTGCGAACTCTCGTTTGATCGTGAACCTGTCCAGCGTGGTTCCCGCGAGATCTGAAGTCGAGGAACCTTCTTGATCTGAAACAAATGTCTCCATGGGTCCGAAGAATCTGATCCAACATTCTACCATGCAGCGCAAGTATTATGGTGCGGTCTTGTCCATCATCACGCCGATGACCTTGTATCTGGTATGTTCGCCCACCAGAATCAGCCATACCATATCCCAGAGAAAGAAGAGATCTCCTTGCATTCGCTCGTTAAACTTCGTCGTGGTATGTGCTCTGAATGCTGGTCGGTGAAGTGGCATGGAGCATTTCCTACATCCTTCACACAGCTCCTTGACAACTTGTGGACAGAGCTTGCGAGTGCTCGCCTCCGCTCCAAGTGCTGCTAATAATCTCGCCATCTCGTCCGGGGTCGCATGCCAAAGCTTCAAATGAAATCCCAGTAGTAGTGCCAACCTCGCTTGATCCGAAGCCGCCGCTTCGAGTTGATGTTTAAAGCGCTGTAAGTCGAAATTGGGCTTGATGGTGATCGCCTTCTTGGGTAATTATGTGCTGATTCCTGGCAGGTCCGTGGCATCGCCGTTTTCACTCGCGTCCAATTGTATAGGATCAAGTCCAGGAGGTGGGCCTGGTGCGAGTTGTTCTGGTTATGGTACTTCAGGTGCCTGAGCAGGTGCTGGAAGTGGTGCTGGAGCTGGTGCTTGAGCTGGCGCGTGAACTGGCGCAGGTACTTTAGGAACTGGTGCCGGGGCCTTCGGCACGACTGGTGCTGGAGGTGGTCCAGCTGCTTTAAGAGGTTCACGATTGGGATCGAACCTGCAGCCTTCCGTCCGAGCGTGTGTAGTGCCAGCCTTGTTTCCATGCTTGCAGCGATTACACGTCCAAAACAAGAGGTCCAGTGGCGTCTTCTGAGTCATCTCGATCCTCTTGCCAATGTCCTTCAGAATACTCTTGCACAATTTCTCACTGAATATCTTGGCCTTGGACGTCTGTGACCCTCCGACGAGCCACGCATGAGGTCGAACGCGTTGACATAAAACGGATGTTCGTCTCACTCGGAATGGGGCCACAAACATTTTTCTCTTTTGAATCGGCGCTCCCTCTGAATATTGCGCTCCATGTTGGCATTGATCACATATGTTGTTGTACATCCGTTCGTCGGTCTTCAGCTCCCTCAGCGGTGATTCTTCCCATGTGGCGCTCTTGGCCGGGTTCTTAATGATGTAGTCGGCGCCGTTGGTGTGAGTAGCCTTGCTCTCGTTCGTGATCCACTGAAAAGCTGATTCGTCTGCTGCTCGATTCGCTGCTTTGATCTTAGGATCAGCCGTCTGGTTTGCCTGAGACCAAGGGGTATATTCTGGAGTATAAACCTTAACCTGAACTCGAATGGCCTGCTGGAAACGTTTGATGATTTCTTGATGTTCCTTCGAACTCAAGTTCCAACCATATCGAGTGTCCGTGGGAAAGAGTGCCGGGAAGTCGCTTCGATACGCCCAGAGGGATACTGTGCTGCTGCCAGAGAAGTGCTCTTGCATGTTCACGCTCGTCACGTTGTTGTCCTTGAGATGCCTCAGGAAGCTGTCTGCATTCTGGGGCGTGATCATCACTAACTTTGTCTTGGTATGAAATATTGCTGGAATGCCGTGGTGATCCTTCTTGAAGCGATCTTGTTGGCCTTGATCCAGACCTTCTGGGATAACGTCTGCAATATAACTCTTACCCTTGAATGTGATCCAGGTCTTCCAGAAAAGTCGTGTCTTCGTGCTGGTGGCTCGTCTCGTCGGGTACTGATGCCTTGGGGAGCAGTCGTCGTCGTCACACTTGTGTACCGAGGATTCGGCTTTTACCTTTACGAAATGGTGTGTACCTGGATGGGTCGGTGATATGATGTGCTCCCGAAGATCGTCAATTCTTTGCCCCGGGTCACTCAACTGTTTCATGATATCCGCCTCGGGTAGTTCCGAACCATGTCCTGCAAAGCTCGCAGACTTCGCTCGGGTGCTAGTGTCCAATGGTGCTTCGTCAACTTGAAACTCTGCCGATGGGCCAACCGAGCGGATTGGTTTAAACTGCCAGAAGATCTGGAGGTGGTCCTTGATGATGCCATGAAGGCACTGTTGATCAACTTCCTCTCGAATATGTTGGTTGTCCGTTGGTATGATATAGTGCCGAGAGTCCGTGGGTAATAATCGCATGTACACAGGTGGTGCCTCAATGCCAAGTCGTCGAGTCTCAGGGAATACTACCAAAATACCATCACCATTGTCAAATACTGCTGCGAACATGGTCGCTCGATATCGAAGAGTTGGTGCCCTTGGCATGAGCCCTGGGCACCAACTTCCCATGCCGCCAATCATGTATCCTGTGAATGTCGCGCCACGCACGGCTGGGATCTTGAGCGGTACCACTGCCTTACCAATGCCAGGAGTGGGTTTGCCGTCTAGGCCAGTGAACTGAGCTCTTGTTGGTTTTGATTCGATGCCTGCACCACCGAGTACTTCTGTCTGGTATTCCCGAACCGTATCGTTTCCAATAATACCTGGCGATGCTCCAGGATCGCATAACAAACCAAACCTTCCCGCACCTCGAATGGAATGATAACTCGTATGAATTTCTTCCGCTTGGTGGCAGTCCGTCGTAGAGTGCTGCTGGTCACAACATAGGTTCTGTACTTCTCTTACCAAGAAATCCAAGCCGCCAGGAACATATGCCTCTGGGAAGTCGTTTGGGTTAGCATTGGTCATCGTCGTCAAAAGTAACCGGTAATCCCATATATGATCCGAACTCCTTCTGGTTGTTTTCTCGATGTTTGTCGTGGGGTCGTTGGTCCGGCTGCTGCTGTCGGTGCGGATGGAGTTGATCTCGAGGGTCCGTCTTGGAATCCTTGTCCTAGGTCTGGTGATTCAGGATCGTCGAGGCTGTATGAGGGCACTGTCTGCAATGAAGACCATGATGCTGCATTGGGCGTCTCCTGATGCGTCGAGGCTGTCCACTGCGTGTCCTTGTTGTGCGCGGTTCCTTTTGCATTCCAACTACCGCGAGTGCTGCACCATTCCTCGTCGTAGTCGTCTTCTTCGTACTCGCCGTAGTGACCCCTGCTCTTCGTACTTTTACCTTTGCCTCTTCCTCGATAACCTCTTCCTCGTCCTTTGCTTTTGCCGCGACTCTTGCCACTGCGGCACTTCCCTTTTTTCCATTGTTCTTGCCGTTGTTCGAGCCGGATCGGTCCTTACCTTTGCCGACATTGTCGCTGTTGCCGTTCGTCTTCTCCGTGGAGCCGGCTGGGCAGCCCTCAGTCTTGTGCCATAGTGATCCACACTTACTGCAATTACCTGGATTGTTTTTCTTGCCCTTGCCGGATCCTCTGTACGCTTCGTCCTCTGTCAATGCCGGTGGTGAGTAGCTGTTCTCGTTGTAATCTTGATCATGTGAATAATCCCACCAATCCTCGTCGTCGTCATAATCATGCCACTGGCCGTAGTCGTCGTAATATCCATAGTAGTCCCAATATTCTTAATCTTCCGAGTCGATCCAATAGCCTTCGTATTGTTCAGGATTGTTCTGGGCCAGTGACTGTTTGGCGAGACGTGTCACGATCGCTTTGATGTCGCTGTATCTGCGAAGGTCGCCGTCGATATTGAGCTTGATGGCATCGATGCGTTTGGCCGATAAATCGCATCCCTTAAATAACAAATAGCTCTTGCCAACCGCGTTGGTGTTGAGTCAGGCTTGGTCTACCGCTTCGTCATATACTAGCTCAAAATCTGAAATGTGCTGTCCGAGATCTCTCGGACCTCTCTTGAATGAAAAGAATTTGTCGAGTGCCACTCCTACCGCGTCTTGATCATGCAATCCATATTCCGTTTCCAACCACCGGGTAAATAATGACAGGCCCGAAGGTTGAGCCAAGGACCCATGCGCTGGATCTGCTTCAGTCCGTACTAATGCAAAGGCGTTCTCTCCAATAAACTCCTGACCATCTCTCTCGACCTTGAATCTCAATGCCTGTTTGTATGCGCCTCCTTGGAGGCGCAGCAGTACCAAGAGTGCCGCCACGCTGTCGTCGTCGATGTTCTTTGTCCTCCACCATAGTGATAACTTCTGTAGGTATCTCTTGATGCCATATCGAGCTACTCCTGGCTTCCAGCCGGGTGGTACTTGTCTCGTGCTCTCCTCTAGTGGCAACGACTGTGGTCTCGAATCGTCCATTCTGACTTGTTGATTCTCAATCGGGCGTCTGTAAGATTTACCGTCTGTGTTCTGGATCTGGGAGTACGTGCACTTTACCTGGTATGATGCTCTCGTCCCAAGGGTAGCCCCCAGTACCACTAAGATGGGAAGTCCCACCAAGCCGTGGAGCCAATGAAATAGATAATGCAGATGCCCTCTATGAGGTGAATGCTGACCCTGTGGATCGCTGTGCCGATCTCGTCGGCAATGTCGCTCACCCTGTCGGTAGCGCTGCTCACCTGGTCGGTAGCGCTGCTCACCTGGTCGGTAGAACTGTCCATGAAGTATGATATCGCGGCTCGCGGCCTGGCGGGGCGGGGCCGCGCGCGCCGCCCGATGGGCGGCTCCGCTACCAGAGCGGAGATCGCTCTGTTTTCAAAGAGCTTGAGCCCGGGTACAATTGCAGATGTATAAACCAGCTAGGTAAAGCCAAGCCAGCACACGATACTCTGATAAGACCAGATACTGTACCTGTCCTACCTCAGATCTAAATATTGCCCCCCCCCCCCCCCTAACCCCCCCCCTCGAAAGCCGAAGAAAAGATGGGGAGGGGGGGGTGCCTGCCGGTTCGACCCCCCCCCCCCCCCCTCGAAAACCAAAGGGGGGGTCACAAACCGTTTCGAACCCCTCCCCGCCCCCTCCTCTCACCGCCAGCAAACGACTCCCGCCCCTACCACCGCCCTCACCACATCCCCACTGTTGTCCCCAGCACCACTCACCACCACTGCCCCCGCTGGGTCCACCACCGCCCCTACTGTCCCCACCAATGCCACCACCACTGTCGCACTGTCCCCACTGCCCCCACCACTGTTGCCACCGCGGTTCCGCTCTCCCAACTTTCTCCACGGCCCCAACCACTGCCCGACTATCCCCACTGTCCCCACTGTCCCACTGACTCCTCCGCTGCCCCACTGAGCTGTCCCACTCTTCCCACCATTGTCCCCGCTGTCCCCACCGCTGCCCCCACTGTACCTCTGTCGCATTGCCCCACCGCCGCCCTTGCCACCGCCTTCACCACTGCCCCCACCACTGCTGTACCCTCCAGTGTCCTACTGTTTCCGCCACATTGTCACTGAGCTGTCCCCGCACCGCTGTCCCCACCACCACCGTCCCCACCACTGTGCCACTGTCCCCGCTGTTCCCACCGTTGTCCTCACCATTGTCCCCTCCGCTACCGTCTCCACCACTGTCCCACTGCCCCCGCCACTGCCCCGCTGTCCCCTCGCCGCTGCCCCCGCCACCATCGCCCCCACCACTGTCTGCACCCCCCCTCGGTTTTCGAGGGGAAGGGGGGGGGGTCGGGCCGGCAGTGACCCCCCCCCGGTTTTCGAGTTCGAAGGGGGGGAGGAGGGCGGGGTTCGAACCGGCAGTGACCCCCCCGTGACCCCCCCCTCCCCCTTTTCATGATGAGCTGCGGAGGGGGGCGGAGGGGGGGGGGTCGAACCGGCGGCGACCCCCCCTCCGGTTTTCCGGAAGAGGGGAGGGGGGGGGGTCGAACCGGCACGTGGCCCCCCCACCGGTTTTCCGCCAGCAGCGGTAGAACACGTTCTTTCCGACATTTAGACCACCCGCGCCGTCTGCGTAGAGTATGCTGCAAGGGCCGCGCGGCAGTTGCCATCTTCAGCGGACAGCATCGATGACCGCATGGCGTTCTGAATGATAAAATTCAACTCCTGCACCCAATCGAACACAACGACCAACGACGTGAAATGTCATGTGCTTGGCGCCCCAGTCGAACGCCGGACCGCGCCCACTTTCCTCGTTGAACTTACCTGGCAGGCTACCCGGTGGGACGGTTGATTTGCGGGGTCTTTCAAAGCTCTGCGTTCCCGGCAGTGGGCGCAACCTTTCCTTGCCATCGATAGCCCAACTGCATCAAGTTCAGGCGGGCCGCTGCGCCGCAGGCAACCAGGGAGCACGACTCGCAGCTAGGCTGCTGGTAATAGGCAGGTTCCCCTGCCGCCATGTCCGTTGTCCTTTGGGTCCGGGTTGGCCGATCGCTGACGGTTTACCTCGCGCCATCGGCGGGCGGCCCTGTTGCGCCGCGTGCAAGCCTGCTGCGCCCGGCACAGACCGCGGATATATGCCAGCATCTGGCGCCCACTTGCGTCCACATCGGCGGCGAGTGTCTGCGCTGGTGCACCCGCCTGCTCCGGCGCATGCTCGAATACCACATGGGCATCATGCTCGGGTCGCTGCGCAGAACCATGCCTAACGCAAGTCCTGCTCGACAGTCGGGCGCGCGCGTGGATTGTGGGCCGCCCGCCCCCGCCGTTCTTCGCGCCGCCCGCGCGCCTCGGCGCGCGCGGCGGCGTCGCGACCAGAATCGGGCGTTCCATGAAGACTGGGGCGAAGAGCCGGCCCTGCGCGCACGGGCCCGCCGCGCGCCTCGGGCCTGGGGCCCAGATCCAAGGTGGCACCGAGCCTGCGCCCTGACTGAGGCGCTGCTGCAAGCGCCGCATCGACTCAATTGCGGCCGCCGCTCCGTCGCGCAACTGACGCCCCAGTGCTTCCACCCCGGAATCGCGTTTAAGTTTCACGTTTTCCGCGCTGACTCGGCGCGGGAGGAATGGTCGCCGGCGCCCTGTCGAACAGCTCCGCGAGCCTCGTGGCCAAATCACCCCCCGACTGGGGCGCGCGCGCGCGCCGATCGCCCGGCCGCTGCCCTGCGGCTGAAGCCGAACAGATGCCACTACCGAAGGAGGCCGCGGTGCAAACGCACGTGGCGGAGGCGACGCAGGCAGGTTCCCCCGTCGCGGCTGCTGCTGCTTCTGGGCGCCTGCCGCCAAAGCGCCAGCTGACGCGGCCCGCGGGTCGCGGCGGCGCTGCGCGTCGGCCAAGTTCTGGACGCCCTCGGGCGCCAAATTGGCGACGCGCGGGGACAGCCCTTGAGGCGTCGGAACAAATTGTCGTCGCCAGTCTATTGATCGGGCGCTTTCCCGCGCAGGCTTCGCCGCCGCCGCGGCTTGTCGGCCTGGGGGGCGACTGCCTTCTTCAGCGGTAATCGCATGAGTGGTTGTGCGTTGTCCACCCTCTCTTTGGCTCTGCTAGAAGCTCACGGTTGTCAGTCATGACGGTGGAAGGGACATTTCTAGTCCGCTACTGGGTCAAGTGTTTCCAACGGAATCAAACTCCCCCAAGATTGGCCCGTTGTCTGGCAGGCGACATAGCGGGGAATATAGAAAGGCGATGGCACCGCTCATTCCTTCTGACAGGAGAACGCCACTGTCGGACAGCCAGCAAACGCACGCCTTGTCGTTGCATCGCTGCGCGCCAAGCAATGAAAACGACGGTCTCCGCACGCCCGCGCCAACGACTCCGGGTCAGTACGTCGATGGCGAACGGGGCCATTTGCACGTGGATGCGCGTACCCTTGCTAAGATCGCCATTCACGATGCACTGCAGGCGGCGCCAAGACGCCCCGCGGCCAGCGGCGTTCGTGCGAGCGCCCGGCCCGCCCAGCGAAACCACTGCGAAGAGTTAATGGGCAAAGAACTGTATGAAATAAGCAGTTTAGCCGTCGCGGGCGCCTGGCCCAGGGCGGCTGGGAAATCCCACCAGCCCTCTGGGCGTAGGTGGTTCCGGGAAGTTCCTCTGCCACCCCTCCTTCTTCCCCTTGGGGAGGGGTTTACCCCTCCCCCTAATCAAATTTCCATTGGCCTGGGCGGGGGAGTGTCCAAAACGGCCTCGGCGAGGAAGCCGCAATCATCGGATTTACTATGGTTTTGGCACCATTTTGGCCTCTCGGGGGGGGCAGGGCGAATTAACCCCACCCTCTTCTTTGATCGATAGCTTCCAAAATGGCCCCAAAGGGCGCCCAGGAGGCCCCAAGAGGCTTCCAAGAGGACTCCAAGAGGCCCCAAGAGGCCGCCACGAGGCCCCAAGAAGCCCCCAAGAGGCTCCAAGAGGCTCCCAGGATGGATCCAAGAGGCCTCCAAGAAGCTCCAAGAGACCGCCACGAAGCTCCAAGAGACCCCCAAGAGGCCCCAAGACAGGCCCCCAAGAGCCCCCCAAGAGGATCCCAAGCGGCCTCCAGAGCCCCCCCCCCGGAGCACCCAAGACGCCCAAGAGCCCCCATTGACCGCCAAGAGACCCCCGAGACGCCCGAAGAGGCTTCCAAAAGGCTTCCAATAGGCATCCGAGCTGCATTCAACCATCCACCCAGCGCCATCATTCTCCTCACCCCTCCCTCATCTATCCATCTGGCCTCCTCTTCCCCCATCATCCTTTGCACGGATCGGCTGTCCCTCTCGTTGCCCCCCCGCTTCCCTGATCTCTTCCACTTGCCTGGACATCGTTTCTGGATGGGCTGGTGGGGGTACTTTTTCATCTGCGGCTCCAAGGGCGATTCCAGAGAGCGGGTCGTATCGAGCATGGAACAGCACGCAAGATAATTGCCAGCGGGCCAAAAGCCAACGCCGGAGTGCACAGCTGGTGGGGATACTTTTTTTGTTCGGCGGCTCGAAGGACAGATCCAGCGAGCGGGGCTAACGTTCTGGGGCGCAGAGCGTACATGTTTTACTAAACGCACTTTTACATTGCTAGTGCTCCCCCTCTTGTGCCGTCCCTCTCCCTCTTGTCCTCGCCCTCGTCCTTGTCCTCCTCGGCTTCGCCGCCGCTCAAGTTTCGGCTCGAGGATTTCCAGCGAGATCTACGAGCCTGCAGGATTTTTGGCACCGCAGAGCGAGAGGACAGCCCCTCTCGCAGGCTTGGGCAATCGCCGCGAAGTGGTGGTGGTACGGCGTGGCCGCGCTCCTCGGGTGGAACGCGGGTGACATCGCAGACGAGGGCCGTCCGCTGTGGGCGGCAGCCGAAGAGTTCGACCCACCCGAGGAGCAGGACTACGAGTCGGCAGGTGACATTCTCGCACACGGCAGCAAGGCATCCGTCCTCATGGCGCCGTGGAGCAGGTGGAATCGGGTCTGCTACAAGACGGGCTCCTCGCAGGGCGTGGTGATGCTGTTGGTGTCACGGATCGGCAAGTCCAACAGCACGACGTGGACAGCGTGTGGCCCATCCTTGAGGGTCCAAGTCATCAACGTGCGTGACAAGGAGAGAGTCTTTACCAAGCCTGTGAAGGATCTGACATGGACAGAGCACCCAGGGCTCAGCGCCGCGAGCAGGGACCGAGTGCTCGCGGCCTCCGAGAGGCTCATAGCCAGACGCGAGCTGGAGGCCGAGGACGCGAAGACCGCCATCCCCGCCAAGGGGAAGCAGCAGAAGAAGCGCAAGCCGAGCAAGAAGAGTGACCTGTTCAGTTGGGTTCAGGGCGGGGTGATGAACGCCGTGAGTTTCCTCTGGTTACGACGGTCGGCGGGTGGCTCCCTGGCAATGTGTTTCCTGGGATGGCGGGCCTGGAGGGTGCTGGGGCTCGGTTCTGTCCTCCAGACCGTCTACGAATCCGTGTTGGCCGCGGGTGAGGTTGCTGAGGGAGCTCATGAATGGTATGAGAAGGCCGAGGAGATGTACGAATCGGGAGAGCTCGAGCAGGTCGGGATGGCGCTCGGAGTCGGCATCGCGGCACTCTACCTAGGGTACTTGGTGATCAGCAGCGGGGCAGGCCTGGGGCGACTGTGGAAGGTGTGCGAGAGCGACAGCGAGAGCGAGGCCTCCGACTCAGAGGTCATGGTGGGAACGACGGTGGCGGACTCGGACGACGAGCCCGACTCACGGCACTTGTTCGCGGAGCTGGCAAGAGGGCAGAACACGCTACAGGCTTCTGTCGCCGCGCTGGCCGACCTACTGGGCCAGAGGGGCAAGGGTGAAGGTGTGCCAGCGTCGGGGGGTCCTCGGAAGCGCCTCAGCTTCGACAGTGACGGAGACGAGAGTGAGGCCCAGGGGAAGCCCTCCGACGCGCAGGTGGGCGACTTCCTACGGAAGCTTCAGGAGCATGAGGAGACGGTGAAGGTGGACTCAGCGGCGGGTACGAAGGGTTCTCCAGGTCCGACTACGCCGACGTCGGGGTCTCCTACGAGCTGGGAGAAGGTGTCTTCGCCAGGCGCGTCCAGTGTCGGAGAGGCCGTGGCACAGCTGGAGATCGAGGCGCGTAACCCCAAGGACGGGCTGTTGGCTACGTTGAAGTCCTACCGTGATGTGGGAGGTGCTCGAGTCGGAGGGGTTCGCGCCAGGGTGGCCCCTACCGTCCTGGCCCGCTTGTATAAGAGCGGGAGAGGGGCGAGGGCCGAGCTGGAGGACTGGCTGCGGTCCAAGGAGCTCACGAAGTGCTCCATAGCCTCGGAGATCTTCATGCTGGCGGCCGTCCTGGACAAGATGATGATGTGCGGGGAGTTTGACACTTTGATCAACTCCCAGGCCGCCGAGCTGACATGCCTGCGCATCTACTCGATCTTCAAGGCCTACGAGAACGTGGAGGTGGAGTCGGACTGGAGGCGCCCCAAGTCGGCCAACGGTTCGAAGTGGAAGAGCAAGGTCAACTGGGGCTACGCTGAGGAGTATCTTGATCTGGCCAAGTCGAATACGCCCGACGTAATGGCTGCTGATGAGGAGGTTGCAGAACGTTTGAAGAAGAAGGCTGCCATCAACAAGCACCTCTCTCTCGGTGGGGGTGCGTCGGGCCACTCGCACGCGGACGAATAGGTTGCGGCAGGGAAGGTAGCGGCACCTCCTTGCCAAGCCGGCGCCAAGGGCGCAAGTCCGAGTAGCTTCCTCTTCCGTGGGGTCAGTGAAGGTTGGTCGACTACGAGTGGGAAGGACTTCGTTGGTAGGCGCTCGGGCTTGGTGTTATTCAGCACCCTCTCCCTGGCCCTGCGAGGGCACCTGTACTTCAGGGAGGGGGCGTACGAGCAGCCGAGTATCTCTCATCGGGAACATGGTGTCCAGGTGTCCTCTGTTTCCTGGGGCAGGAGAAGATGGGCGTCAGCGGGATCCTCTTCGCGACCTTCCCTTCCCACCGTTTGGGGCGGTGGGGTCCCTGGGCACGAAGCTGTCCGAGGGGGAGCTGAGGGTGACGTGGAGGAGGCTTTCACGAGCTATCGCGTCGATTCGGTGCTTGGCTTGTGGGCATACCCGTGTGGTGGAGGAGTTGCGTGCACGCCCTTGCAAGAGGACGTGGACGTCGGCTACGCTACTGCAGAGGACGCTGATCAACAGGCTCTGGGAGCTGCTGGCGGAGCGCGCCAGCTGGGGAGGCATCAACGATGGCAGGGCGGTTCTCAGCCGTCTTGGGAAGGGGCAGTTGATGGGCTACGGGGGGTCGGAGAGGACGACGACGAGGACAGGTGTCATGAAGAAGGGGGACATGTGCGACCTGATCGCGGAGCAGGTCTCGGTGCCGAAGGTCGGGACGAAGGGCCTCGACGTTGTGCGGCTTTCGCCTGCGGCACGGCCCTACCTGGAGAACGTGGAGGGGCTCATGCTGAGGGACGACGACGAGGTGGATTGGGTGAGGTACCAGCAGACCAAGAGCTACAGCGACCCTGGGTGGAGGATCAGGTCGAATCGGCTGGCCCTGACGCTCAGGATGTGGGAGGCTGGTATGTTGAGTTACGTCGACAAGGTGAAGGAGCACGTGGGGGTCTTTACGGTGGTGAAGTCCTTGGAGGAGGGCAGCATGACGGACATCAAGTCCTCCAGGCTGGCGTGGGACTGTCGGCGTCTGAATCTGAGGTTCGGGAGACCACCATGGACGGGACTGGGATCACCGAGTGCTCTGAGTTCTCTGGATCTGTCGCCCGAGGTGTTGGGGGAGAGGGAGTTGTTCTCGTTCGCGGGGGACATCCCAGACTGGTTCTACCGTTTAAGGTGGACGAGGTCGCTAGCTCAGTATTGTGTGCTGGAAGACGTGTCACCGAGCGAGCTGTGGGAGTATGCGAAGGGACAAGGGAAGGACATACCCAGGCCAGGCGAAGGAGATCGGGGGGTGGGGGCTATCGCCCCCGTGATGGGGCATTCGTGGGCCGTCTTCCTGGCTCATTCGTGCCTCACCGGTTCGATCAAGGAGGTGAAAGGGTACGACCTGGGGGAGCTGGCCTATGGGAGGCCGACCCCATCCTTCGAGACGTGTCAGCTGATTCTGATGCTGTACATCGACGACTACATCGGCTTCAGGCTCCTCGACCCGCTCGAGGGCGATATCGAGGTGGACAAGGAGGTGGTGAAGAAGGTGTTGGTGGACAAGGGGCTCGACGTGCACAAGGAGGAGTGGGGCCCTGGGCTGCAGCGCGGCCTCGGGATCACGGTGAGAGGGCGGCCGTGCCAGGTGACGATCCATCCCGACAAACTGAAGGAGCTGGTACTGGCAACGGAAGCCTTGGCGGTGAAGCCCTACGTCTCTCCTGCGAGGCTCTCGTCTTTGCTGGGCATGTGGACCTGGGCCCTTATGATTTGCCGCTCGGGGTTTGCCATTCTGGACGCGATCTACAAGTGGATCAACGAGCACGGCGACTATTGGGAGGAGGTGCTGCCCCTCACGACGGATGTGGTCTCGGAGCTCGTGGCGTTGGCCAGCCTCTCGGTGTACTTTACGTCGGACTTGGAGGCGGACTGGGCCACGAGGGCTTACATGACGGACGCCTCGGAGTTCGGGCACGGGGCGGTCGTGACCGAGGTCACCGCGACGGAGTGCAGGATGGAGGTGGCGAAGGGCGACCTCCAGACCTGGACCGTCAGGGCCGACGAGGCCTTCACAGCGGTGGAGGAGGAGGTCGCGCGCGAGGGCGAGGAGGACGACGAGATGGTGGGGCCACCAGCGGGACGGCCTGGTTTCCAGGAGCTGGCGAGTGGGGTCGAGAAGATCAGCGACGACGTGGCGAGTCGCACCAAGTCCTGGCGCGAGGCGTCGGACCTCCTGAGGGGCCCCTCCTACGAGCTGACGGAGCCGAGGGAGCTGGAGCTTCTGTTTGGGCGAGTACGTCGACGGTGGTGGTGGTGTACACATCTGGCTCCCTCCAGGTCGCCCTTGGAGCAGCTGATCGCCTTCGAGGTCGCCAAGCTCTTCCACAGGGAGGGGCTGATCTTCACGGCGGTGATGACGGCGGAGGCGGAGGTCGAGGTGCTCTGGGAGGATCTCACCAGGCTCGAGGACGTCTTCACTTTTCGGACGGCCACGGAGACTGGGTGCCTGACGATGGTTACGAACGACGGGCGCTTCGGGGCCCTGCAGTGCGAGCAGGATCGCAAAGCAGTGCAGGTGGAGGCGACGGAGTTCAGGTACGACTCGAAGTGGAGGACTACCTACTGCGAGCAGGTGCTGAAGATCGAGCCGCGCTGGGACATGGTCTTTGCGGGGGCCCAGGCGAGGCTGGAGGGTGGCATCCTCAGGGTGGTCAAGAGGCGTGGACAGGCTCTACCTGCCGCGAGGATCTGGACGGGGGTGGATCGCTGGTCTTTACTCTTCAAAGGATTGTGGCAGCGAGAGGAGCACAACAGTATCCTGGAGTTACGTACGATTGTGTCCCTACTGCGACATATGTCGCGCACACGGAACATGTGGGGCAAGCGCGTGCTGGTGTTCTCGGACTCCCTGGTGGCGATGGGCGTCCTTACCAAGGGGCGCTCGTCGGCGACGGGCTTGCTGCACTTGGCTCGACAGGCTTCTGCTGTGGTCCTCGTTTTCGGTATCAAGCTGTATTTGAGGTGGGTAGCGTCGGAGGACAATGTAGCAGATGGTCCAAACAGAGCTTTGGACATCGGGGCGGCCGAGGCGACGAAGGAGGAGCACAAGTGGAGACACACGCCGAAGGTCGTCCGCGCCATGCTTGCAAGACCCTGCGCTACTGCGAGTACGACGGGGCCTACCACGTCGACATGGTGAGTGGTCACCGCGCCGACGAGTTGGTGGAGTACGAGGACGTCGACTACGAGGAGCTCTACTGGACCCTGGAGACGCTGGCGGCGAATCGGGGCGTTGGACCCAGGCCGTCCTGGAGCTGGCTGCTGGTTATCTTGGGCGGCCTACACGGAGCGGGTGCAGCGCTGACTCTCATCATCCTGGACCTGTGCCACGCCGGGTGTGTCCATGAGGCGTGCGCGGTCGCGGTGCAGCTCGACGGCTGGCTACGTGAGCAGGACTGGGCTCAACTACGGAAAGGCAGCATCTCGGTGGATGCGCAAGGGCGTATGGCATTATTGCTAGGAGATCGAGCGAGAGGGGAGAAGGTCAAGACGGGCTCGGGGGCAGGGAGTGGAGGTACTGATGGAGCTGACGAAGTGCGTGCTGCTCACCCTCGCCGAGGATCTCGCAGATGATGAGCTCGTCTTCCCGATCACCCCCGACAAGTATCGCAGGTGTTGGCAGTCGTCTCTCCAGAGGTTGGGCCTTGAGGCCCTTGGCCCACCTCGTGGCATCCGACACGCGGGTGCTGCTCAGCATGTGGCGAATGGAGGAGAATTGGAGATTGCAAGGAGGAGGGGGCGCTGGACTACTTCGAGCGCCTGGCAGCGCTACACGAGGACGCACGTCTTGATACGGCGGCGCTCCCTCCTCCAGAAGGATCAGATCGTGAAGGGCGAACGTTTTTGGCAGGCCCCAGGCTTGGCGATGGCCAATGATCTGGGGGAAGTCCAGGGCGGCACGTAGGCCGCTCACCGTTTGCTTGATTGCGGCTCTCTCGCAGCTTTCGAATGACAGCCTCGACCTCGGCTGTGCGTCGCTGCAGGCGCGGCCCGAGGTGGGGCGCCCGAGAACAGGGGGCAAGGCCCTGTTTCGATGCCGTGGCCCCACCTAGCCGCATCTCCTCTCTCTTCACATCTATGTAAGAGTTTGGATTTCGAAGTGCGTTTTCTTTGAGCTTGCAATTAATCTGGGGATCTGTGCCAAAGATGGGGGGGTGATTTTTTGAGTATAATACCTGTATTCTTCTTTTCCCGCCCTCCCTCCCTCTGCCTGCGGTGCTTGTTTCAAAAATCCTGAATGCAGGGCCTTCGGCCAGAAGGGGCTTTTTGGCCTTTGCGGGGTTCGCACTCTCAATTTGTTGTGCTTGATCGGCCCCTGGGGGCCCATGAAGGTCAGGTACCTGTGGGCCCTCCGTGTGGAGGGCTGGTTTCTGCATGATGTTGGCGAGTGCTCTGAACTTTACTTGGGGCGTTGACCCCTCACTTTCGCCCGTTGCTTGTAATGTGGTCGCTCTCATCTGCTGTTGCTGTGTCGGATATTCATGCTCGGTGTGCCATGGACTTTTTATTCGCCAGGCCTCTCGGCCGCTGCCGTCTGCCCCCAAGCTCTGGCACTTAGGGTCCCCAGCACAGCTCAATTTAAATACATGTTTTACTAAACGCACTTTTACATTGCTAGTGCTCCCCCTCTTGTGCCGTCCCTCTCCCTCTTGTCCTCGTCCTCGTCCTTGTCCTCCTCGGCTTCGCCGCCGCTCAAGTTTCGGCCCCGACCCCCCCCTCCCTGTGTGGAGGGGTTCGCACTCTCAATTTGTTGTGCTTGATCGGCCCCTGGGGGCCCATGAAGGTCAGGTACCTGTGGGCCCTCCGTGTGGAGGGCTGGTGTCTGCATGATGTTGGCGAGTGCTCTGAACTTTACTTGGGGCGTTGACCCCTCACTTTCGCTCGTTGCTTGTAATGTGGTCGCTCTCATCTGCTGTTGCTGTGTCGGATATTCATGCTCGGTGCGCCATGGACTTTTTATTCGCCAGGCCTCTCGGCCGCTGCCGTCTGCCCCCAAGCTCTGGCACTTAGGGTCCCCAGCACAGCTTAATTTAAAAGAAAATTGGCTGCAGCGGCACGTAGGCCGCTGAAGCGACTGCAAAAGACGATGCCAGAAAATTAGCCAGCAAAAACACTGAACGGACGCCAGCGGAAGAGAAGCTGCCACAGGTGGACAACCAGCGAACACAAGCCATACCCGCAGGTGGGGAACCTGACCAGCGGCCAAAAGAGAGAGAGAGAGAGAGAGAGAGAGAGAGAGAGAGAGAGAGAGAGAGAGAGAGAGAGAGAGAGACCGGACAAGTAGGCGGACCAGGGTCCGTCCGCGAGGCGCACTGCGGTGCGACAACTCGCCAAACACTATTTGCGGCGGTGCAGCCTTGAGATACGAGGGCGGGCAACAAACCCCCTCCCCCGGCGCAATGCGACTGACGCTACAGACGGCGGACAGACGGTGAAGATCTCACGTGTCAGACCGCGTGACGAAGAAGGCCCCAACAAGAAAGGCGACGTGCTGACACGTGGCTAGGCGGCTTGGCAGACCGCCAGTTGGGCGCTTGGCCGCAACGCGGCGCGCAGGGACGGGGCACCCCCCGCCCCCACGCCCTGACACCGTGGACGCGGGGCCACGCGTGCACACGGGCAGGCAGAATGGCGGAGATTAGCGCGGGGCACCAGGCGGAGCGCCGCGGAGCGATGACAGCATAGCATGGAGGGTGAGTGGCGGCGCAGCACCATCGGGCGAGGGTGTAAGCAGCTCGGCGAAGGCACGCCCGGCGCGGTGGAGGCGCTGGAGCAGAGGGCCTTGACGGGCTTGAGCAGCGGCAAGGTCGGCGGCGAGAGCAGCACACCTCTGCTGAAGAGCGGCCATAGACTGGGACAGCTCGGCTTCGCGGTCGGTGAGGGGCGGCTGCTCTGTGCCTGCGGCCGCGGGCCTCGTGGCAGGGACGAGGTCATCGGTGCGCCTGGCCAGGTGGTGGACCAGCGCGGTGCGGCGATCCGTGCGCTGGCGGCCGTCGCCCTTGAGAGGCGACTGGAGGGTAACACGCGGTCCCAGGGCTGAAGCCGCTAGGGCCACGCCCCGTGAGGACGGAGGAGCCGCAGCCTCGCACCCAGCAACAGTAAAAGCGTGGACGGGGTGCGACGGCCTGACTGGCTCAGTGCCCTGCGGGGGGGCTGGAGCCGCCCCCGCGGGCTGGCGCTGGTGGGGGGACGGGGTGGGTGGCACGGGGGGACCAATCATGATGCCGTGCGAGGGCTCGGAGGTCGGCCGCGTGGTCGGGTGGCGTCTCGATGGAGCGGCATCGTCGGCAGCGTGGGGTGTCGGCGGGGCGTCGTCTATGCTGCCACTCAATCCGAGGGGATCATAAAGGTCCTCGTCGGCGTCTTGACGGTGAGCGACGTCATCATGTGGGTGCGATGTCGCTCTCGGTGGCGGAGTCGAGGTGGGCGTCGAGAGGCTGCCCGACGGGGCAGGGTTGGCGCTGGCTGGCCCGTCGTCCAGGAAGTCTAATCCCCCGCCGAAGCCGAACGGGTCGTCCTCCTGTTCGTCGTGCATCGCCCGTTGGGCCTCGGCCCAGAGCTCATCCGGGTTCTGCGGGATGTATGGTCCAGCCGCGGGTGGTGCCTGGTCCGACAGCAGGGGGTTCGGTTCCATTTTGCTGAGTTCCGCTGCTGTAAACCCAGCCCTGCGGTGTGGGAGCGGCAGAGTACGGTGTCTGCGCTCGTAGATGCGACAGCGACCCCATGAAGCACGGTCGCTTGGCGATGTCGTGTTTTGGCAGCTTCAACAATGTCGTCGGGGAGGTTGTGCGTGCGTGCCGCCGCTGTGGCAAGGGCGTCGGCCTGACGGTTGAACTCCTCCGCGATGGGCCCGATGAGCCCAAGGTCGATGCCCAGGTCTCCCAGGTGGCTGGCGATTTTTTTCGACGCGAAACATGTTGGGCTTGGCCATAACACATCGGTGGATCTTTTCCCAGAGCTCCGCGTGCGTGCCCTGCGGCGCTGGATGTCCGTCGATGATGCTTTGGAACCCATCGACCACCGCCTGGTTGTCCACGAAAACGTGCACGGGCCGTTCGGCACATGCCGTAAGGTGGACAATGGCGAGGGTCTCCGCAACCTGGGCGTTCTGCGTTAGGCCGTGAACGCGTGCACTGTAATTCATGCGGTGATCGATGCCGTAGTAGACGCCGTAACCCGCTCGTGCTAGCAATGGGATGGCTTGGTTGGTACACGCACCGTCCGTGGCAGCATAGACCCATGTCCAACCAGTGTCGTAGTCAAGGTAGGTGGTGTAGGTGTCCTGGGCTGAAGCCGCAGGATCACCATCAGGGGGTGGCCGCGGAATGGGCTGTGGCAGCGGGTCCCTCGCGAGGTCGGCCTGCAGGTCGAGGAGGGCTGGGTCTTCGTCGAAGAGCCCGCAGTGTCTTGTGTGCGGCGGAAGACGGGCCCACTGGTCGTCACTGATGAGGGTGGTGAGAGGAACTCTTTCTCGGGCCCAGCACTTACAGTCGCGGACAGTGTGCTCCTGAGTTTCCTCTTCCTCGTCGCAGTAGCGGCACATGGGGCTGGGGTCTGCCGACGTGTTTGATCGGGATCGTCGCTGTTGGGTGTGGTCCCCGCCCGACAGGTAGTTCAGGAGGAGCGCCAGCTGCCAGGCAGTGCATTTGGCTGCTCCTTTAGTTCGCGCGAGCCACGTGCTAGAGAGAGAGAGAGAGAGAGAGAGAGAGAGAGAGAGAGAGAGAGAGAGAGAGAGAGAGAGAGAGAGAAAAAAAAAAGAGAGAGAGAGAGAGAGAGAGAGAGAAAGAGAGAGAGCGGAGACCCAGGTGGCGAGGTACGAGCAAGGACCCTGGGCAGATGCCAGTGAGCCAAGGCACCAGAAGGTACCGCACTCGCAAACAGGCGAAAACGAGCGCAGAGCCTGTGCCCAAGCAGCCACGGAGCGCAGAAGGCCTAGAGCGGCGGACTCACTCACGTAGCACCCAATGCATATCCACCACCGAGAGAGACTTCAAAAGGTGGAGCGATGAGGGGCCTTCAGCCAGTTGACTCAGCACCATGGCCCGGACTCACACGGGCAAAGGCCTGGGTGGGGTTATTTCAGCCGCCCGCAGGCAAGGAACCCACGGGATGCCGCGGGCACCAAAGTGCAGTGAAGTGCCCCTCGACCCCGGGAGGTGGCACAATCCGTGGCCAGAGCCATCCACTGTATGCAGGGGCCGATGGGGCGACGCCTTCAGCCAGTCGACCCGGACCTCCGCGGGCCGTCAACGGTGCCAACACCGTGGGGTGGGTTATCTCATCCGACCGCACGGGCTACAACCCACGAGGCCGTGGGAGTCTAACTCAGAGATGATCAACCCCAACGGCGACGAGGGGGGGAAGCCACTCGCACACAGCTGGACTTCAAGTGGTGGAGCGCGAGTGGCGGCCGGACCAGCGCCCTCTGCACCGCGGCCCGCACTCGGCGCGGGCAAAGAACTAAGTGGAAGCAGGACAGATGGGGAAACGCCTTCAGCGAGACGACCAGGTCCTCCTCGGGCCGGTATCCCGACCAAAACCGTGGGCGGGGTTATTTCAGCCGACCTCACGGGCTACGAGCCCACGGGGGCCGCGGGTGTCTAGCGCAGCGTGGGGGGTGTACCTCGCTCCCAGGAGGTAGCACGGAACCGAGGCCGCGGCCTGCCACTGCGGTGAAACGAACCCCCTCACTGGGTGGGCCGTCAGGAACGTGGCCGCCCAGTGGGAAACCTTCGGCGCTGGGGCCCGCCCCGACTGACGCTGCCTGCGCGAGGCGGGACCCATGGCAGCCGCGCCTCTCAGGTACTGTGCTCTGGCGACGAGGAAATGGGGGGTAGCAGCCGATAGCCGCGGACTTGTGTAGCTGTCGCGACGAGGAAAAGGGGGGATGCGGCCGATAGCCGCAGGACTTGTAAGCATCAGGGGGGAGAGGAGGAGGGCAGTCGATAGCCGCAGGACGTTTGAACGTGGTGGAGACGCCCAAAGAGGAGAACGCGCCACACCTCGAGGGGGTCTCCGCAGTGCACGGGTGAGGCCAGCCTTCATGAAGGGGGCGCCCCTTGTCCATGCAGCCCTAGGCCGTGCGCCCCGGGGGCTCTGGGCTGTGTCAGTCCTGCTGTGGGTAGGGAACTCTTGTCAGACCTGTCGCCGCGTTACCAGCGTTCGAGCTCCCTTCCTCGCTGTCGCTTGTCGTCGCATTGCGCGTCACCTTTCGGGGCGGTCCTTTTCTCCCTGGCACCCCAGTCGGCGCCTCTCCACTGGCGGCCCCATCCTTCCCAGGGCGGCCTTGGGTGCCATGGGGCTCCAGAGCTGGATGCTCCCGACCGGGTGGTCTCCCTGTAGTCGGTATACGCCGGCGGGGCAGCTGCGTCCGCTCTGGGCTTGCTCCACGGGTGCCGCTGGTCAGCTTCACTGTGTGTGCGAAAGGAAGAGGCCTGCGCGTATCCGCTGGTCCTGTCGGGTGGGGCCGGAGGAGTGGGCACGGTCCTGCTGTTGGCAGCCCAAGGGTATGGGCGGCCATCGCTACCTTGTCCCTTGGGTGCGCGTGTTCTTGCGCTGCGCTGTAGCAGGCCGCGATACTTCTCAGTGACTTTTGGCCAGTCCACTCGGAGCTGGTGGTCCCACACCATCTTGTCGGCGCCATAGCCCGCTGCTTCCCATGCCCGGGGAAATTCTTTGCAAAGCTGAAGTGGGTTCTTCTTGGGGTCCGAATGGATGCAGACCCAAGGCAGACCTTGCCAGTTGCCTGCCCTGCGGGCCCACGCCGTCCACGCCCCGTTGAATGCGCCACCGAGCGTCTTCTGCAGTCTGATGACCTTGTCTGGGGCTGGCTCGTCTCTCTGAATGTCGGCCTCGTAGATCGACTTCATGTACATGGGAAGCCCGCCCAAGGGGTCGTCACGATGCGGAGGTGGGAATGGATCTGCCCGTGGACCGGGCCGTCTGTCAGGGCTGCTGTCCTGCCGGGGGCTGGGCGGCAGGCAGGTCTCATGCTCAGACGCGGCGTGCTCGGGAATAGACTCCTGAAGGCAGTCTGGCTTGCTCCCCGCTCCTCTTAGGCCCCTGCCGTCCCGGACCTTTCCCATGTCCTCCCGGGAGCGGGCCGCAGCGCACGGCGCCCAGGTTGTCGCCTCCTCCTTTGACGGGGGGTCTGTTCACAGCGCTGTCCGCCTGCGGGGGCCATCTCTGTCGCTGGGGTCGTGGGCTTCGGTCTCCTCGGCTTGCTGTGAGGGGCTGCCGACCATGGAGACGGTCCTGTCTGGTGGGTTGTCTTCATCCCAATCTACCTCGCTTCCGGCTTTACCGTAGATGTCCCTGCGCGGGGATGGCCCCTCTTTTATTTCTTTGCCCGCCTCTGTAGCTACCGGGGGTTGCTGGCGGAGGCCATCGCCCGGGGTGCAGTCGTTTGAGGCTGCTGGGGGTTCGCTCCAGAAGGCGGCGGGGGACTGATCTTCCATGCCGCTGCTGCTCTTCCCGACGTTGGGTTCGCCGGCGAGGAACTCCAAAGTTCCACCTGCGAGGTCGTCCTTCATTTGGGATAAGAAGCGGTACAGCGTGTCCAACGACTGTCGTTGGGGGCATTGTCCTCTTTGTCTGCTGAGCGTGTCGGAGAAGGAGTGCCGGGCTTCCTGGTACTTCTGATTCCTCCCAACCAGCTGCGTGATGGCGTTGGCCGCAGCAGCTCTCTGCCCGCCCCACGGGACGAGAGGGGGATGTCCATTCTTGCGGATCTGATCCCCGTAGATGGATTCCAGGAAGCGCAACAGTTGACTGCGTGACCATTCCGATTCATCGCTGTCTTCACCCACTCTGTCTCCGTCCATATTTCCCCCGAAGGTCGCCCAGCGGATGTAGACCTCGTGGTCACATTCCATCAGGAACTTCACAAGTTCGCGGACTGGGCTGTACGACTACTCCCCCTCAAGACGGAGGGTAGAGTACGTGGGCAGCTGGGGTGCGTTGGGTGGTGGGAGTGCTGGAAGGGCGCACCTGCGCGTAGCCCCGTCGTCGGAGATCCTCACTGACCGCGAGCCGTGCCCAGGGAGGCCGCCTGGGGTGGAGCCCTCGTCCGTCGCTGGGCGGACAAGGGGAGAGGTGCGCTGACATGTCGTAGATGTCCCAATCCTCAGTGCCTTCGCTATTCGCTGGCCTCTTGATGGGGCTGGGGGGATATATCTCGTTCGAGCATGAGTCCAGCACCTTGTAGAGTGCGCCGGGTGCAATGTCCCAGATGTGCACCAGGCATCTCCTGCAGGCCCAGCTGGCATTCCACTGCCTTTTGATCCACAAAGACGGCATTGCCTCCCATTCTGGGAGACCTGTGCGATCACTGCACCCAGCTCCTTCCTCTGGGCGCCATATGAAGCACCCCAGGGCGGGTGCGCCTGCAGTCCATTCGAGACATGGGGAGTATGGGGGACAAAAATCGCACTTAGCCGAGTAGCAAGTGCTACGGTGCGCCTCTGTTCCAAACCTGACGTCTGATAGCTTTTGCGGTGGTAGCGTGGCGCCTACGCTGGTGGGGCGGTAGTGGCGCGGCGCACGAAGAAGGAGCCCCTTGAGGGGGGTCGGGGCTGCTGCATCCTTAGGTTCCTGATGCCCCTGCGGTAGCCTGGACAGGGATGGGAGGGTCTTCGCCCTCTTCTGCTCACGGTTGACTTGTTGCCTGCGCTTATGCTCCTGTAGTAGCCACTGCATGGACTTCTTGTTGATGCGCTCCGCGGGGTCGGGCTCGGGGAGGGGAACGCCTTGCCTCTCCAATGAGACGATCCAACAGCGTTCGCAGAGCCACCTGCAGTTCTTCCCCCCTGTGTACGCCTGCGGCCGGTTCTGGGCAAGCAGCTCCCGGGCGTAGTCGCCCTCCCAGGTGCCTGCGGAACCGTGGAGCCCCACACTGTGGCACCCGTCGCAGTTGTAGAAGGCATCCTTCTGTAGTCTGCTGAAGCGCCCATCGTGCGCGACGGGGGGAACCAGTGGTGCACCTGGGGCCGGTGAGGCGGGGATGTCCTCGTCGAGGCGATGGTCGGAGATGGCTTTTCCTCCGCCAATGTACTGTAAGTCGTCCATGGTCCGTGGGCATCCCAGCCCCACCTCCGACCCTGTCATGGCAGTGTGAAGCAGGCAGATGAAGCACTCCCCGGCATGCAACCGCTTCGCGCCCGCTGGCCGCACGATAGCTTCCAATACGCGAAGGGGGGATTCCAACGTGAAGTCGCGTGTCTCCATCCCCGCCCACGTTTTCGGACAGCCATATTTGCCAGCAATCTCGTGGTGGTAAGCGTAAGTGGCCAGGGTACTCGTATGACGTATGACCTTGGCAAGTTTGGTGTGGAGAGTCTCGAGGTCCGCCAGCTGGTAACCCCAGGTCGCTGCATACTGTGTGCGGAACCCTTTGTGCGCTCCCTGCCACGGGAGGCAAAGGCCCATCATTGCCTCGAATATGTCACCAGTGCCCTCGGGGTTTGGGAAGGGCCATAGCGTGGCACGAGGCTCACGCAACTGCAGCATCATGACAACCAGCAGTACCCTGAGCGCCTGGGGGGAAAGCGGCTGTCCGTCAGCACCAGTTAGTGCGCCTTTGAGCTTCGTGTTGATCCCCTCGGGCTTGGGTAGGGCGTGCAGGTTCTCCATCCCTGGGTGCACCCTGTGCCGACGACACCGGCAGGTGGTGCTGCTCCATGCTGCTGGAAACTGCTGGAGCGTGTCTCGGGGGGTGCAGCGACTGTTCTTCTTGGGGGCCCGGTTGGAGCCCACCATGTGGGGTAGTGGTGGGAGCGATTCATACGCGACGCCTAGCTGCTTGTCGTTCCATGGCGCACCGAGCCCGAGGAACCAGACAATGGCCGCCCACGTGAGGTTGTGCACGAGGTTGCTCGCGTCGATCCCAATTTCCACGTCAAGGCAGTGACCCAGGTGGCTCCATGCCTTCCTGTCTAGGCTGCCTTGTTGCCTGGGTGTGGCCCCCCATCTGCCACTGGTGGGGGTGTAGTCCGGAGACTGTGTACAGCAGAATGCCCATGAGCGGGTCGTCGACCAGCTCCTGGATGCTGTCTGAGAGGGCGCCCCCAAGCTTCGCCCACGAAAACTGATCACCGAGTGGTGCCGCGATGCGGTCCGTGAAGGAGCTCTCCAATTTGGCCTTGGCCTTCCTGATGGCATCATCCAGGCATTTTACACTGTCATCCCCGGTGTGTGTGGGAGCGGCGGGGATCCACGACTCCAGGTCCTTGATGGGGTCGAATCCCTGGTCACAGTGTAGGGTGGTGCGGTTGCCCGCGTCGCTCCCCTGGAAGCGGACCCAGAGTCTGGCCATCCCCCCGTATTCCGAAAGCTCCCTGAGGTGTGATCCCGTGGCGGTGCTGAACATCCTTCCATCCCCGATTATGACAACGTGCGACGTGGCACGCGTGATAGCAACATTCACTCTATTGGGATTGGCCATGGAACCCCAGTCGTGGCAGTAGTTGGACCGCGTGGTCAGGTAGATCACGATGTCTGCCTCGCCGCCTTGGCTGGAGTCGATGGTGGAAATGTTAAGCCTGCCATTAGCCAGGTATTTCCCGGCTACCTAACCTATCCCCTGGAAGTGCAGTCCGATGCCGTTAAGTTGTGAGCTCCACTGCTCAAACACGTGTTCGCGGCCCCGGTGGCCACGGGGGTGATGAGGGGGGTCGCTTGGTCCAATAAGCTCGCATTTGCCAGCACCCTTATCCTTGTTCCTAGCCTGCCCAAGGGAGCTGGTGATGCTGCGCCCTGACTGGGGCCAACCTTTTTCGAGCACAGCACACTGCAGCTGGTAGCCTACCACGACCAGGACTGTGGCCCCTTTTTCCATGGCAGGCATGAAGGCCCTCACCACATCCACCGTCTGCGCGGCCTCTGGGATATTCGCGTAGCCAGAATGCAAGTTGGATGTGACCTCGACTGAGCGGTTGTCGACCAGGAGGAACCGGCGCCTTTCCTCCGGGTGCTGTGGTGGGGGCTGGAGGCCCCGTAGCAACGTCTCCATGTGTTCTGTGGTGGTCTTGGCGGATTCAGCCAGTGCAGCGAGCCTTCCTCTGTCCCAGGGTAGCACCTGCTGCCGCGGCAGGTCGCTTCCACTAGCGGTCTCTTCTGCGACAGTGGTATTGGTGAGCCCTGCACCGAAATTGCCTGTTGTATTAGAAGGCCCCGTTCGGCCATGACAGGACCCAGGGAGGAGAAGATGCTCCCGTAGCATGGGCCCAGTTTGCATCAACTGCAGAGGGTATCCCCACCAGCGCTTTGATGCCAGCCGGGTTCCACCCCGAAATATAGACCCCAAAGGCCCCTATCAGGCCGCACCAGCCGCACTTCCTGGAGAGGGCTGGTGGGGGGTAAGCTGCCTGGGGCGCCGACCAGTAGTAGGCGCCCTCCCGAACGTATGACATTGACGAAGGACATTGCCGCCGTGAGCTCGCGGGCCTGTCCAGCCTCGTCTATGATGAGCAGAGCTGCCGGCGAAGCCAGCTTGAGCGACTCCGCCGCCTCGTGGGTAACGAGAATCACCTTGGCGTCGCTTAGCAACTGCGAGCGGAAGGACAGAAGCTCCTTGGATGGCCCGCTCTGATGGGGGGGGGGGGCGGTTATGGGTCCTCTGGAAATGTCCCGCAGGAGTCAGGGGCGCAATCTTAAGCGCCACCCGGGCGTCCTTTGCGAGCCTGACACACCTGTTGGGGAAGCATGTCTCGCTAGCCAGTCTACCCTCGTCGCACGCCGTTCCGAGCCCGATGGCAGGCTGATCGGCTTCTGTGTTCGATCCCGCCGTGAGGGCAACAGATTGCCTCGCAGGAAGCGAGCTAGCCCATGCGTCCATGGTGGCCACTGTGAATAGTGTCCTGCCAGTCCCTGGGGGCCCATGTACCGCTGTCACGTGGTGTCGGATGGCGGCGGTCAGCGCCTTGGCAGCGTTGTCGTTTAGTCGGTGCCGTCGGGCGGCGTCATTGAGGTTGGTGATGGGGGGAAGGTTGCGAACCCGCTGGAGTACCTGACCAATAGACCCTTTCAACCTCGTCGTTTGTGAATGGTGCGACGGTTTGCGCCTTGTTGTGTTGCTGCAAACTTATGTCGTCCACCGCTGCTGCGCCCGGTAGGCTCTGTGTTCTGCTTTCAATAGTGGCCCTCGCCCTGGCCAGGAGGGAATTGCTGCATGCCTTCGTATTCTCCACTTCGCTGGCCCTTAGCCTGTCTTTCCGGTCGATTGCCCGCTGGTTGAGGAAGAAAGTTATCACGTCCAGCGGATCGCCCTCCAGGTCGTCCGATGCTTGCTGCAGCTTGTAGATCTCACTGATGGCCTGGTAGATCCGCCAGTACTGCAGCTTCGACGGCGCTTTGTCCAATCGGAACAGGACTTTTCCTTCGCTGTCTGTGTTTGCATCCTTGCCGAGAGTCTGTAGCTCTTCGGCTTGTTTGGAGTCGCACCATGCCAGAGCTTGATTGGAGGGGTACCTCGAGCCATCCCTAAGCTCCATTACCTCGCATTCGTTGCGGGGGATGTGGCCACCAAATTCAGGGGGCCACGCGAGCCTGAGGGAGGCGGCCTGATCCTCTGTCGGACTGGTGAGGCTGAGGAGCAGTGCCCGCGACTGCGCGTCCTGTCCCCCGTCCATTCCCTTGAGCATCAGCCTGAACTCACTTGGCCAATGAAGGTGTAGGAGTGTCTTCCCGTCCTGGGGGGGAACGCGTAGCGAAGCTTATATTTGTCGAGAATGGGGCAACGCGACCGCTCGTGTATGGGGGTGATCGCCACTTCCAGGGAACAGCTCTTCTTGCGTGCCAGATCTGTTCTGGCCTTTACTGAGCCGTCCCATGTCGTCTCCGTGGGGGCCATTGTTTCCGTCCTTGCCAATCTGGACAGGATGATACCCCTCTGTCGTAGATCCTGCTCCCAGTGTTTTGGCAGGTTAACTCCTCCTGCGATCTTCCCCAGAGGGATGCGCAGACGGAGCCGTGCCCCAGGGCAGTCTGCGGGCACGGAGAACAGCTGCATAATTGCCTTGGCTGCGGCGTCACCGGGGGGGTCTGGGGGCGTCGGCCAGGCGAGGGGGTGAAAGCCGCAGGTCCAGTTGGTCTCCTCCCCCCGCAGCGACCCGCCCCGCTCGGTGGGGTCTTGCGACGATGCCCTGCTGGCCTGCTGGACCTTGCCAGTCTGTCGTTCTGGTTCGGGGGAGCGGGCAGCTTGCCTGCACCGGTGCGAGGGGGAGGCGGGCCGGTGCCTGCCCAGGCCCTTGCGCTGAGCCATGGGTTCCCCACCCGCCACGTCGGTATAGGTCTGGCGACCAGAGGTTGGCAGACGGGATAGTGTCGGTGGGAGTGGTGAAGTCAAACTTGTCGTCTCGAAACGGGAAGTCGACCGGTGCGTAGTCCCAGTCCTCCGGGAACGCCCAGCCAGGTAGGTGCACGCGGCCCTCTTCCATGACAGGGCAGGGGGGCCCCCGCCCTGGCCACGCGTGCCTCTCGATTTGGAGCCCTGAGATGCGGTCTCTGGTCGACCCTTGGGTCCTGGCTCAGAGGTTGCCTGGCTGGGTATAGATCCTGGGGTCCCGCCACCCGTGCTCCTTCTGCTTCGCAGCTTCTTTGTGGTGATCGTCACTCAGGAGATGTAGCTTGCCGTCGCAGTATCTCTGACAGACCTCGCACCACCAGCACCACTCTCGGTTGAAGTGCGCCCACCTCAGCCAGGGGCATTCACGGGCCCGGAAGGGCTTGTCTGTGCCTTCTGCACTGGGACCACGTTCGCAGTGCTCGCTCGGAGACTGCCATCAGGCCAGGGGCCCACTGTTGTTCTTTCGCTTCGTCATCCCGCGGCGGCGTAATGGGAGGAAGCGCAGCCGATAGCTGCGGATGCGGAAAGAGTGCACGGGGGAAGAAGCTTGAGCCGACCAGACGCTGCGGCTCAGATGCTGCGGCGACCAGACGAAAGCCGACCCGAGTGAGGCGGGCCAGAGGGGGGGGCAGGAGGGGGCTGCGCGAGCGAATGGGCAGCTTCAGCGGCCGCGATGGGGTCGCACAGGCTGGCCCCGCGAGGGGAGGGTGCGCTAAAAAAAAGAAGAACAAAACGAATGGGCGGGAATGGGGGGTCGGAAACCGCGTTCCACTGGGCGCGAAGCAAGGTGGGCGCGGGAGTGACAGCCGTAGCTGGTGGGACTAGTATATAATATCCAAAATATATATATATAATATATATTATATATTATTTATCTAGTTTAAAAAAAAAAAAAGTAAAAAAAACTGGCCGCCGCAGGCGGAAGCGCCAGGGCGGAAGGTCGCGAACGGGCCGCGGACGCGACTAAATTACCTATCGCGCGCAGGGCCGCGGATCAGGCGGCTCACGACAGCGTCCAGGGAAGCGAGATGATGCAATCCAGGTGCCATGACGGCCCCTGAACGGGCATGCAGGTGCGTCCAACAGGCCTGGGGTAGGCACAGAGACCACCAAGCGCAGCCAAAATGGCGCGAAAACGTTCCAACGTCCAAGAGCGGACAAGGGAACGACCGAGGACGCCAGCCCCAGCCTGTCGGGTAGCACAGAGGTCGGGGTGGTAGGTCCAACGAGGATCCCGACGGCGGCAGCGAGCCGCGGCGTCAGCGACATCAAGGTGTATCCATGATCCGAGAAGACAACCACACCAAGACGTATCGGCCCAGACCCAACGGGTGGAAGGGCACCTGATGCACGCTCCCGTCGAAACGCGGCGCGCGCACAACACAGTGTCACAGTGCAGTCCAATGAGACGGAGAGCACAGGCGGAACGAGACCGTGTATGCCCAGGCAAGTCCCACAAAGCCACTGATCCAAGGTCGCGGTAGGAAGCCGTCCAGCAATGGGAGTCCAGAGGGCACCGATCCATGGGGCCTGAAGGGTACCACAGGCTGAATGTGGACAAGGACCAACTGAGAAGCGGACGGCGAGCCAGTCGCAACGCAAGAAGCGCATCCAGGGTGTGGAGAATGATGACAAGACAGAACATCCACACCTGAGATGCGACAGCCCAGATCCGACGAGTGGAAGGTATGGAAGGGCACGATACACGGCAGACCCCTAGGAGTGTGCACATCAAAGGTGGCCCAGCGATACCCAACCGAGTCGTCTAGCACAGAGGGGCGAGGACGTCTTGTACCCGAGACGTGTCCCACAGAGCCAACGGATCCAGGGTGAGAGGCGGCAGGCCGTCCTTCTTGTTTGAAAGGTCCAGGGTGACGGCGGAAGGCCGATCGTTCGGTTAGAAAGTCCAGGGGGAAGCCAGTGGTCAGGCGGCAGTGGCCCACTGACAGGCCAGGAAGGCCTGGCGGTGAGACAGCTACAGTAGGGCCTGAGGCCGCGAGTCCACTGCGGAGAGGCGGTGGACGGTATTGCCGAAGCGCGCACCTGGATCCAAAGGCAGAAGGTGCGCGCATCGGGCGGAGGGCGGCAGAGCGCCGCGATTAGGGGCCAGCGGCGCGGCCTGGGCAGCGTCCGCTGGGATTCAGAGTGAAACATGGCGGGGAGAGAGGAGCCGAGTGACAAGAGGGCGTCGGCCACCGGTGGAGAAAGGCAGTGATGCCAGTGGCGAGTGGTTTGCAGGATGCGCGGTGTCACGCGCGGAGCAGACGGCATGACCGAACGGCGCGCCAAGGCCACGGGTGAGAGAGGGTGCCGCTCAGGGGAGGGGGGGCAGGGCCGCCCCAGGTTGAGGGAACGGGCGGCAGAGGGCCGCGGTGGTGCGTTGCGCAGCGCAGGCGGTGGGGCGGGCACTGGGGGGCGGTGAGGGCAGAGAGGGAGTTCAGTCTTTTCAGCGGAGTCTCTTTTCATCTCGATCATCCCGATCATCAGGGCAACCTCCGCCGCGCTTGCCACCCGCCTGCCAGTGATCCTCGCGCCATCCGTCGCGCCACTCGCCCTGCCAACTGCTCCAAGTGTCCCAGGAACTTGTCGCACGGTCGCGCCAGCCCGCGTGGCGATAGCCGCCTTTGCTCCAGTCGTCTGTCTGGGAGTGACGCAGGTAGTTGGCTCGTATCTTGTTCCAGTCGATACCGTAGCCCAGTCTCCTGTCCATCTCGTAGGCGTCGTACCCGCAGTCCTTCCAGGCCCCTAGAAAAGAAAAAAAGAAAAAAATAATATAATAAAAAATAAATAATTAAGAGTAAAGGGAGTAAGAAAGAGAAAAAGGCGAAAAGACGAAAAAGTAAACAAACTAAAAAAAAAAAGACATAAAAATAAAAAAAGTGGGGAAAACGATATATCCGCGGGTCATGTTGTAGTTTTGGTTCGGACTTGGGCGCCCGTCCATCCAGGGAAGCTCGGGTACGCGCGTTTTCGCGTGGTCCCCCCCCCCCGCCCCACCCCCCTGCCCCCCCCCCCCCCCCCCCCCCCCCCCCCCCCCACAGTGCGCAAAAGACTGCTCCCAGCTGCGACTGAAGCCTGGATATGCGACTGGCGGGTGTCTCGTCGGGACGTTCGAGTTCGACGGTGCCCAGCCTGACTTTGTACATTGGGCCGCCTCCATCAGGGCAGGACAGCATGTTGAGTGCGTCCTGCTCCGAAGAGCCAGTATGGCGAGAGTAATGGGGCCTCCGCTCAGGGGGCGTCGGGGTGGGCGCGGGAACGCGCTCGTACCGCGAGGTGCCACCGTCGCTGGTCCTCTCGTGCCTCGCGGGGTTTCGAGCTGGAGCCCTCCTGCGATCGGCGTAGGGCGCGCCTTCTGTGACTGAAGTCGCGGTATCCTTGCGGCTGATGTCGGAGCTGCCCGCCGACGGGCTACGCTGTAGGCCATCTCCGCCTGAGCGATTCTCATGACCCTCCTGGGCCGACTCGGAAGGCGTGGGAGGACGGGCGGGTCCATCCTCTTCGTAGTCGGGCTCCATCTTGTGAAAGGGGAGCCCGTCTTCCGCGCCTTCACCGCTGTCGTCGTCGGGCGGGTCATGGTGGCCCATGCGTGAGTCGCCAGCTGAACCCTGAGACCTGTCTGTGTCGGCCGCCATGGGAGTATCTGGCCTGTCGTCACCACCAGAACGAGCACCAGATGGCAGGGACCCTGCCAGGGAGGTGATCTCTGGCGCCGCGCCAGAGCTGCCTGCGGGGCTGGGTCCAGGGGGATTGCTTGCACCGACCTTGGTGAATTGGTCTTGGGCCTTGGCGTCCTCGCCAAGCCACGGGAGGGAATCTACGATGTCCACAGGTGCCTCGAACCCAATCTGGCTGCTGAGCGGGGGAAGGGCCGGAGGTTCATCTGGATACAGCGGCCTGAAGTCGCGATCCAGGATGTGGTCCAGGGTGGCCGGGCCAATGTTCCAAATCGGGACCAGACAGCGCCGGCAGCACCAAGTAGCGTTCCATTGGCGCCCCCACCAAGCCAGGGCACGCTTATCGATGGGGGGCAGCCCATGTTGCTCGGGAACTCCTATGTCTTCAGCCGGCTTCCATATGAAACACCCCAGCGGCGGAGAGCCGGGGTCCCAGACCAGGAGCGGTGCCCCCTGGGGGCAGGTGTCGCACCGCGCGGAGTAGGTCCGTGTTTGAGCGGCTTTGATGCCGAAGCGGTCGTCCCGCATCCGGAGGACCGGAATGGTGGTATTGGCACACTCGGGGATCTTCATGCCCGTCGGTTCCATGAGGAGGTCATCTAACTGCCTCGTGTCCGCCAGGGGGCTGCAGCCGTAGCCGAGCGGAAGGAGTCCCAGGGAAGGGAGGACATTCGCTCTGTCGTTGCAGGTCCCCGATATCTGCTGCTCATGTTCCCTGATTATGTCGGTGAACTTCGTTCCGGCAGGCGTAGGGAAGCCATTGTCCTCGAGGTGCCGTATCCAGCAGCCCGCGCTGGTGGGGATACGCGAAGCGTCAAGAATTACTCATCTTGGGGGATGACCAGGGAGGTGGACAGGAGCAGACACACGCGCAAAGGGCGGAGCTTGAGAGCGCCATGGCAAGCTCTCACCAGTATGCGGGAGGAGAGAGGAGTGGGATAGGAGGAGACATGGGGGCGAGTGAATAAGGACATGTGGACATAGAGAAACAAGCCAGGGGAAAAAGCGTGACCCCCGCGGTGTACAGCAGAGCACTGCGGGAAGATAGGCAGAAAAAGTTGGCCTGCCGTCCTCGTCTGACAATCGTGCCGATGCTGTGAAATGCCGCGCGGCGACGGCTCGGATATCGCTTACGGCTTGTACTACGCCAGTACCGTGCCCAAGCAATCGCAACTCGAGGCCAGAACTATAATGCATGTGTATATGTCGCTCGCAAGCTAGAATGCAGATGTGTGTATCATATATACACATGTGTACATTCGCATGCGTGCATACATACAAGCATACATACATACAGACATGCATGCATACATACACACATGCATGCACACACGCACATACATGCATGCATGCATGCATGCATGCATGCATGCATGCATGCATGCATGCATACATACATACATACATACATACATAAACGGCGTCGGGAACCGATGCCCTAACGCTCCAGGGCGGAGGAAAGATATCTTCGAGCCCCCTGGGTCTGGAACATATCCATACCCTCCCGCGGTCCTGGGGCGTCGGTCCCCCGGGCGGTGGGTGTGTGCCGTCGCACACACACGGAGCCTCCGATCGCTCGCGCACTGCTGCCAGCTGCGCCTCGAGATGACTGAAGAGCCCCGCAAGACTGTTTCTTCACGCTGAGATTACCACGACACTGCAGGCGAGCCCTGTACGTACCGCTCATCGGTTTGGCCCAGCTGGGGCTCAACCGCGCGAGCTCACTTCGCCCGAGACCGCCCACGAGCCCCCGCTGGTGACCCCCTGCTGGTTCAAGCTCGTGGGCAGCATGGGGCAGAGTTCGTGGCTGCCTGGTAGCCGTGCCCAGCCTCAACGGACTCTCTCTCTCTCTCTCTCTCTTTTTCTCTCTCTTTTTTTGTTTTTTTCTCTCTCTCTCTCTCTCTCTCTCCTCCTCCCTTGGTGCAAAGCCCAATGCACTGGCGACAGCCGCAGCCTCACCCTCGGCGCCCACCAACGCACCGCAGAACGCCGCGCGGCATGACGCCGACGAGCACCGCGGCCGGCGGCGCGCGCGCCACGCAGATCGCCAGGTGGACGCTATCCCTCTCTCTCTCTCTCTCTTTTTTCTTTCTCTCTCTCTCTCTCTCTATATATATAAATACTCCAGATTTCGTAATAAAGGGAGTGGGGTCTCATTTCGAGGGGGGTCTCTTCCAGGCTATCTTGGAGGGCCTGGGGGGTCTGGGGACGATGTTCTGGAGGGTTCTCCCACGGGGGAGGTCTGAAATGGCTTGTCTTGGAGGGTCCAGACCCCCTCCCTTTTATTACGAAATCAGGAATAAAAAAAAAAATATTTGCGTATTATATATATATATATAAATATATTATAAATATATATACATTATATATATATAGATAACTCTTTATCTCTCTCTGCCTCGGGCCGCATCTGCAATGCCTCAAGAGCAGAACGCCTCGCGAGGGCAACGGGGCTCTTGCCGCCAGGCCTCCCGCATCCAGCGACCAGCCCATCTCCTCGGGCTGCGAGAAGAAACGCCGGGCAAAGTCGGGCATCTCGTGCCACCTGCGAGGAGCGGCTCGCAAGGAAAATGCTGCCATCTATCATTGCCGGAGGGGGGGAGTCCTGTCCCTTCTCATTCAGATGAAAATGAGAGGCAAAATATCAAATATGGCGCGAGCACCCCTAGCTTGTCTTCTCCACTCCCCCCTCTGCCTCCTCCCGTCACTTCCCCTCCCCTCGCCCTCCTCCGATGTAAACATTTCGAGCTGAATATCGCTTGAAAGCGCGGGCACATCGATAAACCGCCACCACATGCCCCCTGGCGTGCCTGGGCGTGGTATTACTTTCCTTTGCTGACTTGCTGGGCCTGCCTCGCGCTGTTCTTCGCCCTTCAATGAAGCAGCCCGGAACGGCCGCAAGACGGAGGAAGGACCGAAGACCTCCCGAATGGCGGACCACACCATCCCAAAACGGCTACGAGGCAACCCAGGAAGGGCCCAAGATTGTCCCAAGGCGACCGCTAGACGGCTTGGCCCCTCTAAGCCCAAAAATTTGTTCTGACACCTCCTGGACGGCCGCAAGACCCTACTGACCTGAACATCTTCATCTGATTCCAAAAATGCCAGAACAAAATCCGAAGGAGCCCAACGACCATCTCATGGTAAGCCCCACTCGAAGATATCACATGTCATGGCCATCTGGACAATGAGGAACTGTCAGATTTGCAACTTGTGCTAAGAAGACTTCTGCTAACGGTGACGTGCACCCTTGCCCTCTCGCGATCACCCGCGACATCCACGTGACCAGGCGATGATGAAGGCGACACCCATCCCCCATTGCAACTGTGGGGCTTTACCACCTCGCCACCGTCAGGGCAACCCCCCAGCACGACGGTTGCTCCAGTCTTTTATTGGCAACCACCACCATCTGCCCGTGCACGATGGAGCATGCGCCTATGACCTCGCGGGATGCTTTACAGGCTATTGTATTCCCTTTGGGCGCACTGTCAAGCACGGCAGACAGGCCTCGCTGCGAGCTCTCGTGGTGACTCCGGATCTTTTAGCGGAGGGGGATCAGCTGCAGCAGGAGCAGGAGAAGTATACGAATTGCCATGCCGATAGCTCAAGGTAGGGAGGGATGAAGAGGGGGGGACTTAGGAGGAGAAGAACGGTGACTATCGATGCTTTCCGACAGCGTGCTGTGTTTCCTGGTTTCTGACCTCGATCAAATTGACCTGGCTCTGGCAGAACAGTAGCTCCCCAGTTAGCCTGCATATGAGGAGTTGTACGCCTCGATGTGTGCAAAAAGGGCTGCATGCGAGTGGGTGTGGCCCCCAAGGGCCTCTGACGTTCCCCAGGGGTCTCCCCAGGATCCTCGGCGTCATCGAAGGTGTGCTCGGGGCTACTTCGCACTGCTCTGCACCGTGTTGGTGTTACTTTGCAATGCTCTGCATTCCGTCGCACTGCGTGGCACTACTTTGCGCTGCTCACGTTGGAATGTGCTGCATTGCGTTGCTTTGGGCCGGTGGCTTCCCGTGGCACGCAGTGCGTGGAATTATTTTACGACGCAAAGCGTCAAATTTGCATACCTTGCGTCACGTAGATGAGATGGCTGTGCATACCACTGCCGTGTGTTCCGTTGCTTCGCGCTTTGCTTCTGGATGCTCTGCGTTGCGCCACCTCGCTCAGCGCTGCACTGCGCTGCGTCGCTTGAGAGACCGCTCCTGCTGTCGCGCCGGGACCCGCCCAGAGTCAGACTTATGTCGGGCCTGTCCCCCTAGAGGGGGATTTTCGACGAAAAATGAAAAGATATACCCCAAAAATACCCCAAATTGGTCAAACAATACGCAAAACAGATCCCTAGATCATTTTTGGACTATGTTTTGACTATTTTGGGGGTATGTTTTATTTTTCGTCGACAATGCTCCTGTAGGGGACAGGCCCGACATAAAGTCAGACCTGCGCTGACAGCAGCGCGAGTCAGTCTGCTGCTGCTCCCCCGCCCCAGGCCGCCTGCGGTCCACGTACGGCTTGTCCTCGAAGAAGGGCACCCGGTCGCGGAGCAGCGCGTGGACGCCGCGGCCCCGCGTCCAGTGGGCGGGGAGGCGCGCAGGAACGCGCCGCAGGGACCCGGCGTCATGCATCCCCAGGCCGACAGTTTTGTTCCTCTTGCATGGGGACGCATGGATCCATTCGGATCCAATTACGTGTGTGCGAGAGTCACGTGGATCCACTTTCTGTGTCTTCTTTTTCACGTGGATCCAAATTGGATCCACTTTTCACGTGGATCCAATTTTTTGGCGTGGAAGCTTCGTGGATCCAATTCGTTTCCCAGAGGACGAGTCATGTGGACCTCAAGAGGAAAATCTCTCGGCCTGCTCAAGTATGGAGGCTCAGCAGTGCGAAGGAGGAACGAGGTGCAGGGAGGGGAAGCGTGGAGGTCTCCCATGCGAGGCCAGAGCAGATTGAGGCCGAGGGGGGGCGCTCGCCACCGCTCGGACGCCCATCCCCCGTGCCTCTGTCGACCTCGTGCGTGCTACGTTCGCCAGATGATCCAGGATGCTCCTCGATGGTCCCCGCCGAGAAAGTCGGGTCGGGCGAGGGGGGGATAGCAAGGGGGGGGGGGTTGAGAATCAGCTCACGGAGCTGAATCTCCCGGCGCCTCCCGGCGCCGGAGGCGGCCATGTATCGAGGACTGGGCCCCTCGGTGAGACCGAAACCAGCTGCCTGCCCAGACCCCCGACGTAATGATTTTTTCATTACGTCGACCCCCAGAGGTCCCGACCCTTTCCCCATGACCGGCTTTGCATCCTGAGTCGTTTTTTGACGCTCCCGAGGCCCGGTGAGGGCCCCAGGAGGCCGAAAATCAGGAAAAACCTCCCGTCGTGATTTTTTCATTACTCGAGGGGGTCTGGGTGCAGCAGATTTCGTACCCCCCCCCTTTCCCAATCCCCCCCTTTCGCCCGGCCCGAGAAAAAGTGCCCACGTCCGAGCGATGCCGAGCTCAAGGCCGAGGAGGGGCGAGGAAGACCAGGGGTGGAGGGGGAGAGATCGGGAGCGGCCAAGAGGGGGGTGTCCAAGAGGGGGGGGTGCAAATCATGACCGGCGGCATGTGCGCGGCCCAGCGGGGGGGCCAGGGACGTAATGAAATAAGAAGAGGCGCCATGAAATCTGGGGAAATATCATGGCCGGCGCCATGATATCCACCCCCCCCTAGTCATCACCCCCCTCTTTTCCGCCCCCGAAGAGAGAGACGAGCGGAGGCCTCCCACACGGCACCGGAGCAGAGTGGGTCAGAGGACCGCGCCGCACCGCCGATGCACCGGCGACGATGGAGCAGAGCGGGCTCCAGATCGCGCCGCACCGCCGACGCCTCGGCGATGCGGCGCGATCCCCTCCCCTTCGACATCCTCTCCTCTGGCCCCCACTGGGGGCCCGACCCGCCCGTGAGGGTCCGCCCGCGCCCGGCCCGACCCGCCGGGCCTGCGTGCCACTGCTGCATACTGGACACACGAGCTCCGACTCGGGGATCTTCTGGCCCGGGTCAACCCAGACCCGGGTCAGTAGGAAGCCAAAAACTGCAATGCAGGAGAAAAAACTGCAGCGCAGGTCTTCGCAAACCCGGGTCAGCCAATATAGGCGGCCGCCTCGCGGCCACGAGCGGCTCCCTGACCCGGGTCAGCCAGAGGGGGCCTTCGCAGGATCCTGCAGGATCCGGCGCCCTGGCTGACCCCCGTCTGCATTGACCCCCGTCTCAAAGCTCCCGACCGACCCTGGCGAGACCGATCCCGGCGAGACCAACCCCAGCGAAACCGCCCCGCCGAGGACCGCCGGCGAAGCCGGCCCTGGCGAAACCGACCCGGGCGAAACCGCCCCCGGCGAAGCCGTCCCTGGCGAAACCGGCCCCGGCGACATCGACGCACGCCGCACCCGCGCTCCGAGCCGTTCCTTGACGGCCATCGCGAGGCCCCGAAATCGGCAGCCACGCAGCAAGAGTGAGGACGGAAGACAACCGCGAAATCTTTTCGGGCCACCGTCGCGACCGTGACTCTGGGGTCGGAGATCCGACGTCGTGCTTTTTCAAAAACGTGGACCCACGGAGGAGGAGGAGGAGGAGGAGGAGGAGGAGGAGGAGGAGGAGGAGGAGGAGGAGGAGCAGGAGGTCTAGACCAGTGAATTCCCCCAGGGCCGGCTTTTCGCCCCGAGCTGTTCTCTTGACCGCCCCGAGGCAGAATCACCCCACCTGGGTAACAATCATGGCGACAGAGTGGTCGCCTCGATTGCTTCGAGGCGACGTCGCGCGCGTGATCACAAGGGGTCCCTGTAGATCCGATGTCGTCATCTCCTCGCAACATGCCCCGGACGTCTCCACCCGGCTTTTCATCCTCAGTCGTTGTCTGACGGACCCTGGCCCTCTAAGTACACCCAGATGCCGAAAACAGCAGAATGTTGGGACGATGAATAGGAGGACAAGGAGGAGGAGGAGGAGGAGATGGAGGAGGAGGGAGGAGGAGGAGCAGAAGCAGGAGGAGGAGGAGATGGAGGAGGAGGGAGGAGGAGGAGCAGAAGCAGGAAGAGGAGGAGGAGGAGGAAGAGAAGTGGGGGGAGGAGGAGGACGCAGGACGGAGGATTGGCATGAAGGAAACGGGTCCCCAAGAAAACGGGTCCCAAGCTCCAGGGCCTTCCCGAGAGCCAGCTTGCCATCCCGAGTCGCTTTTCTCGACGGCCCCAGGGCCCGTGGAGGGCGGCCAGTGGCTCGAAGCGCGGGGGAGAAAAGCAGGACCCGCTGCCCTGGAGGAGCGGCCGCACGCAGAAGCGACCCTGGGCAACAGTGACTTTCGGTGACAGGCTGCAGGATTAGGTCGGGCATGTTCTCCCACAGGCGGATGTTGGAGGAACAATTGAAGATAGACCCCCAGCAGATTCAAAGGTAATGAAACATCGGCCCCATACGATGTTTAAACTATGTTTTTGAATACTCCTCCTGTACAGTCAGGACGTTGACCTAAGGAACCCTAAATAAGGAACGAGGCCCCTTTTTTCCCATCAGTGAAGGTTCGATCTCCCATCGAAAACCTGAGGAAAACCTAGGGCAAGCTGAGAAAGAATCAAGGAACACGGAGCCCCTCCCCCACGAAAAGGGTTCCTTCTTCAGCGCCCCGACTGTAGAGGGACACGCCCGACTTAACTGTAGAAGGGCAGGGGGGGGGGGCAAGTCTATAGGCGCGCAGGCAGCTGTGGTCCACCGCACTCGGCGATCGGGGGACCCCCGAGGCCTCCGCGGCAGAGTGCCGCTCCTGCGGGCTGCCGCGGAAAACGGCAGGGCTGGTCCTGAACGCTGTTTTTTTTGGTGTGGTCTTCATTTTGTTGTTCGTTTTGCTCTACCTGTTTGAAGGGGCCCCAGGACACGCAAATAAATACACACAAATGACAAGATTCCCCATATTTTCATATAGTTTCTGGGTTTCTGTCTTCCCCCCACTTCCCATATTTTCCAACATTTTCTCAGGAATCGAGGATTAATTGTGTCTGTGTGTTTTTTCCTCTCCTGACTGTTTTCCTTTTAGCTCCCTCCCAGAACGAAAGGCGAAACACAGCCGAAGCCCAACAAAACAGCGTTCAGGTCCAGCCCTGGCCGAGGAGAACGGGGGTTGACGGGGACAGGGCGAAAGGGGGGGGACTGCCTCGGGGCGGGAGGAAGGGACACCGACTCGGAATCGCCCACGGGAGTCCCCGACTCGCTCCCCGCGGCCAGCGCTCCAATCCTGAGCCGCTGAACATCGTCCAGGGAGGAGACGGGGTGCTGGCCCACGAGATTCGGAGAACGACGACGACGACAACCACGACGACGACGACGGCGGCGGCGGCGACGACGAGGACGACGAGGACGACGAATCGGCGACGCATCGACGATAGATGGGTGAGGGGACCTCGGTGGCAACACCGCGGGCTCCTCGGCAAGCCGGGGGCGCCCAGGGGCCCCGCCCGGCGAGGGGCGGGCGCGCGGGGGGGCCAAGTGCCTCCCCCCCTGTGGCCCGGCCCCGAAGGCACGAGGCAGACGGGCACGATCGCGGCGTAGACAAAGCCAGACAGACAGACAGACAGACGGGCAGACGGACAGGACCGCGTCGTGAGCAAAGCCAGACAGACGTGACCGCGCCGTGAGCAGGACCAGGCAGACGGACAGACTAAAGACCAGGCCCGGGGCACGAAGCAAGACCAGACAGACAGGCAGACGTGACCGCAGGTTGTCCTACACTTTCGGCCCCCGGGGGCCCTCGCCGGGCCCTGGGGCGGTCGAACAAACGACTCGGGCTGAAAAAACAATTCTGGGGAATGTGTCTCGGGACTTCCAGGGACGCCGTCAAGCTGGGATGCAAACGGACATACTGGTTGGTGCTATGTGTCCTCCATGTGGGCGTGCGTCCGACCCGAAGATGTAGAACCATCTTGTAGCACATCGTTTCCAGAGCGGTATGGCCGAGGAGCTTATTCTACAAGATGTTTGCAAAACGCGCGTCGCCCCTGAGAGATGACGCGCACGTAATGATAGCATGCCGGGGCAACGACGGCAAGCGATTCCTCGGGGAAGCGGGCCCTGAACCCGAGCAGGGACCGACCGTCCCGGCCTTCCTGCAAGCCTACTGCGGAAGCGCTCCCAGGATACAAGAACGGCCCAAGAACACATGAGCATCGTTCTTGGAACCTGAAAGCGACGTGTTAGAACAGGACTGTCACAGCCAGAAGCGTTCGAAGAACACTTCGTGCAAGCCACATAATGTTGTTTGAGCATTCTTTGGTGGGCCATACCACGTGGCCCCGGTCCTGACATCCACATCCCCCCAGTCTAGACGAGCGCGCTCCACTAGGCGCAGGGTAGCTACTCGCGAATGGCCTCGATCCGCCGCGGGGGATCGACGATGAATCACATCGAAGCAGACATGCGTTTTTCGGGCGTGTGCGAGTACAGTCGGGCTGCTGAAAGAAGGAACGATAAACAAGGAACGAAGCTCCTTTTTGGCCCCACAGGCGCCTGCGTGCACGCGGAAGGCTAGAGGAAAAGCCATAGAAGGACCTAAGAAATATCGAGCCCCTTTCTTCGGGAGCGGCCAAGAGGGGGGCGTCCTAGAGGGGGGGGGGGGGGGGGGGGGGGCAAAATCATGACCGGCGGCATGTGCGCGGCCCAGCGGGGGGGCCAGGGACGTAATGAAATAAGAAGAGGCGCCATGAAATCTGGGGAAATCTCATGGCCAACGCCATGAGATCGACCCCCCCTAGTCATCGCCCCCCTCTTTGCCGCCCCCGATTTCTTATCCAAACTGTTCCTTATTTCAGCGACTTGGCTGTAGGTACTTTGCGAGTAGTGGAAGGCGCTCCTGTTTCGGCGGTGGACAAACCTCCCTTTAGTGAACCTCCCCTTAGTGAAAACGGCCCGGGACCGAAACCGACGGACCTGGACCCGCAAAGACGACGGCCGCGACGCCCTGAGGCGAACCGAAGACGGCCCATCCTCCGCGAATCGACGTGTCGGGGCAGGAGGCCCATCCACCTCCGAGCTGCAGGCACTCTGCGAACAGTGGAACGCGCTCGGTGACGGGCCAACAACACACACACACACCCATACCCATAGCGGGGTCGGAGAGGGCTATGGGTGCGTGTTGTCGCATGGGGGTCCCCGCTCGAACGGGAGCGTTCCCCAGGGTCCGACAACCCGCACCCATACCCATAGCCAGTCCTCCTCCCAACGACCCCCCTACCCAGACCCCCGACGTCATGATTTTTTCATGACGTCGACCCCAAGCGGTCTGGACCCATTCCCCAGGACCGGTTTTTCATCCTGAGTCGTTTTTTGACGGTCCCGAGGGCCGGTTAGGGCCCCCAGAGGCCGAAAATCATGAAAAACCTCCCGTCGCGATTTCTCATGACTCGAGGGGGTCTGGGTATGGGTCTGGGTGCGGGTTGTCCGTTCGTCATCGGAGACGGGCCTCGACCCCCTTCCTCGAGGCCCGGTGGCTCTCGGGCAACGGCGCCCGGGCCTCCGGCGGCCGCCCCGCCGAGGCCCCCCCCCCTCCTCGGGGCGCGGGGCCCCCGCCGGGGCGAACGCGGCCGCCGGAGGGCACCCCGGGGAGGCGAGGGCGCCTCCAGGATCCAGCGGAAACTCGAGTGACATGAAATCCCTGAGGTATGCCTCACCCCATCTGCTCTCGCTCACCACTCTTGCCTCACTTGCTACATACGCTCGACTTTCCACCTGCCTCCTCCTCCTCCTCTCCACCTCCTCCTCCTCCTCCTCCTCCTCCCCATTCCTCCTCCTCCCATTCCGCCTCCTCCCATTCCCTCCTCCCATTCCCTCCTCCTCCCATTCCTCCTCCTCCTCGCTCCTCCTCCTCCTCCTCCTCCCACTCCTCTCCTCCTCCTCCTCCTCCTCCTCACTCCTCGCCTCCCCTCCTCCTCCTCCTCCTCCGAGCCTTTTTTCCCATTCCTCTCTCCCCCTCCTCCTCCGCCTCCTCCTCCTCCTCCTCCTCCTCTCATTCCTCCTCCTCCTCCCATTCCTCCTCCTCCCATTTTCCTCCTCCTCCCATTCCTCCTCCTCCCATTCCTCCTCCTCCATTCCTCCTCCTCCTCCTCCTCCTCCTCCTCCCTCCTCCTCCTCCCACTCCTCCTCTCCTCCTCCTCCCTCCTCCTCCTCCCCTCCCCCTCCTCCTCCTCCTCCTCTCCTCCTCCTCCTCCTCCTCCTCCTCCTCCTCCTCCTCCTCCTCCTCCTCCTCCTCCGCCACGTCTTCATTTACCTCCGACGTCTTATCACGCATCCCGTCACCCTCGAGGGCCGAGGTATCCAGGGTCGGCGGCACTGGCCGTAGGGCCTTAGCAATACAGAATTGATTCACACCAAAATTGTTTGTTCGTCGAATCGCCGAGGGAAGACGTAGCAGCCCGCGGAAGCTTGGTTTTCTCCTCGCCAGGTGCGACGAAAAATCCATGTCGGGATAAATCAATTCTGTAGTTGATCCCCTACTCGAAACATGCTTCCTCCCTCTCCCGCTTCGACGACGGAGACGTCTCCACCCTCCCAGTCCCCTCCGAGGGGGTCGGCCGGAGGGCTCCCGCGCCGCAGGCGCCGCGTCCAGCAGCTTCTGGTACCCGTGCAGCTGCCGCCACCCGCCGTCGCTCGCCCGCAGGTCCGCGCACGACCAGCGCGCGCGGGCGGTCGGCGTGTCGGCGGCCTCGCCGCAACGTCGCAACGTCGCCGCCATCGCCGTCGCCGTCTTCGCCCTCGCCGTCGTCGTGGTCCTCCTCCTCCTCCTCCTCCTCATCATCACCATTCTCGTCGTCGCCGTCGTCCTCCACCACCCTGCTCCCCCCTCGCCCTACTCCTCCCTCCGTATCCCTCCCCTCCTTCATTCCCTTCCCTTCCCTTCCCTTCCCTCCCTCCCTCCCTCCCCTCCCCTCCTTCATTCCCTTCCCTTCCCTCCCTCCCTCCCTCCCTCCCTCCCCATGCACTCCTCCCCTCCGCTCGCGCGCGCAAGCTCCCGGGAGTGAGCAGGGCGGGAGGGGGACGAGGGAAAACAGAGCTGAGGGCAAGAAGGGAGGAACAGCAGCAGCAGGAACAGGGAGGAAGAGGCAGCAGAGAGGAGGCGGGGAAAGGGAAAGACGAAATGAGAAAAGGCTGCGGGAGGGGTGGTAATCACGAGGAGGAGGAGACCGTGTGGCGCCGAGAGCCCGTCCAGGGGCAAATGATGAGTTACGGGGGAGCACGGAGGCCGAATTGAATGAACCTGACCCTTGGCGTTGCGAGGGCAAGTTGGGTGCGAACGGACCTCAAGGCTCTACGTCCGTCGCTCCGTCTACAACTCCTCCGCGACTACGATTGTGTAGGTCCAATGTAGGTGGCGTCTGCAAATCTATGTGCGAAAGAGGGGGGAAAAATAACGGGTGATGGTGTCATCGCGCAGCTTTGCAAGCACGTACCCTAGACGCAGACACAATGATTCAGCCAGGAGCGGGTCGGGACCAGGTGGGGGCACCAGCTTGCAGAGCGGACCACAATGACAATCATGTGCCTGGTCGTCGAGAAGCTCTGGGCACCCGGAAAAGGTAAGGCTGAGTGGCCAATAGCAACCTGCACGATGCGGTCCACGCACCCGGTCTGTTTCACTGCAGCATGCTGCACTGCCTGAGGGAAGCGTGACAGCTTCTCGGCGCTTCCCTCACTCGCTGCGGCGGCCGCCTCTCGACGGGCACTGCCCAGGGCGGCCAGAGCCTTGGCCGCCATCGGGTTGATCAGCTTGTTGTCGGGTTGCGACGTACTCTAGGGCTCCCAACTTCGCGCTTCGCGCTGCGCGAAGCGCGAAGCGCGAATAACTTCGCGCTCTCGCGCCGCCCTCCCAAAGGGAGAATAGGAGGGCGAGGAGGAGGGGGAGAAGGAACGAGGACCGCGAAGCGCGAAGCGCGAATAACTTCGCGCCCTCGAGGGAGCCCTTGGTTCTCCAGGTGGCAAGCGACGGTCGACGAGCGCCAAAAGGGCGGCGAGGCGTCCTTCGTGGAGAACGGGGGGGGCGGCCAGGCCGCCGTCGGACACCGCGGTCTCGCGCCACAGGGGCGACAGCTCGCGCCACTGCGGGGCCGTCTCCAGCGCCGTGCGCATGGCGGCGACCACACACGTCGGCTCCAGCGACGGCAGCTGCACGAGGAGGAGAGGGAGGAGGAAGAGGAGGAGGAGGACGAGGAGGAGAAAAAAACATAACAAAATAAGCAGATAAACAAATTGGATACAATTGGACAAAAAATACGGGAAACAAAAAAAAAAAAATAAAAAATAAAAGAAAAGAAAAATTATAACTAAAAAAAAAAAAAAATACAAAAAAAAAATAAAATAAAAAAAAAAAAAGCACAAGAGAAATAAAAAGAAGGGAGGAGGAGCGGAAGGACGAGAAGGTACTACGAATAGCAGAAGAGGAAAATGAGCTGACGACGAACGGGACGAAGCAGACGACGACGAACGCCCCGCATACGGCCAGAAGCGCCGCTCCTTGCCTTGGTCATCGGATGCGGAAGAGGAGGGAGGAGGATCCGTCTCCTCCTCCTCCTCCTCTCCTCCTCCTCCTCCTCCTCCTCCTCCCCCCTCCCCCTCCATCCTCCTACCTCCTCCTACTCCCCCTCCCCCCTCCTCCTCCTCCTCCTCCTCCTCCTCCTCCTCCTCCTCCTCCTCCTCCTCCTCCTCCTCCGCCTCTAATTCCTCGCACGTCCGACCCCTCGAATCCTCGCACTTCCTCGTCCATATCCTCGTCATCCTCCACCTCGCACCCCCCACTCTGCGACTCCTCGCACCTCGACGTCCTCGTCCTCCCCCCGTCTCTCGGGCTGGAACGAGGAGGCGTTGTTCAGGGAGGTTAGCGAGTCGGCCCTCGTGGCCGGGTTTTCTGACGCCCCTCGGCGCCGCGGGCGCCAAATGCACGCATCGAGCAGAGCGCCCAGCGGCTGGGCAGTAACTGGCCGCACGCAGCAGATGTCTCCTCCTGCAGGGGGATTCTGGAAGGGAAATAAGAAAAATAGTCAAACCAAATACCCCCAAAGTGGTCAAAACATGCTCAAAAAGTATGGCCCCCAGCCTATCTCTCGACTGTTATTGAGTATTCCCCCTGTCGAGGGCAAGGCCCCCCCCCCTTTCCAGATGCTCCCCTCCGTCCGACCCGAGTAATCCTCGTCGAGCGGCGGCGGCCGCTCGGGGCACCACTCGAGTCCTCGGCGGCCGTGCGGGACGATTCGGGCACCCGCGAAGCACTCTAGGTCGACCGGCCAGCAGCACCTCGAGGCCGAACACGGCTGGCCGGCACCGACGGATAACGCCTGGAACTTAGCTGCCCCGATACGCAGCACGCAGCACGTATCGTATCGATACGGAGCTCAACACGTAGGCTGAAAACGTGGGTCCGACGCGATACAATCGCCAGAAGGTGGTCCGATACGTGGGGCCAACACGCAACGTATTGACACGGACGTCATGAACACGGAACGTATTGCGCTTCAAAACGGGCGTATCGAGGCAACTGAGGTCTGGAACTGTCGGACCTCGACCCGCTCTAGCTTTAGGTCGGGCCTGCCCCCCCTACAGGGGAAATCTTGGGCGAAGAATTAAAGATACATGCAAGAATACTCGCAACAGGATCGAAAATATGTAAAAACAGATCGTCCCCAGACTATTTGTTCACTATTTCCCCATTCAGAGCTTGCCTCTGTAGGGGTCCTAACGGATTCATATGGTTAGGTGAGGTGGGGCGCCGATTTGGTAGCCAATGGCCTGGTGCCTGGGCCCAGTAGCCTAAGACTATCAATTTTCTAGAACCTTATTAATATTAACATAGCGGCTGGTGCTTTAACTAAACTGCACTTAGCCAACATTAAAACAACCACGCGCTAAATAGCGAATAGTTAACTTAAGTTATAATGCGGCACATATGTTATAACTGGCGTTAAAGAAAACATGAACGCAGCATACTTGGTTTCGGGGGGGGGATGATATCGAACGCCTGCGTGATGTGCAGATATCCTCACATGCCTAGTGTGCTGAAGACAGAGTGCTCAGCGCGGCGGATATGTTTTTGGATGCCTTTGGCGATTGCGTGCTGCAACATGCAGCTTACGGCACGGAAAATCACGAGACTTACGAGAGAAAGCGCTCACTGAGTACCCCCAGACAGAAAGATGGGGGCCTCTGACATGGGCGTGTTCGTCGTCATCGTCACCGCCATCTTAAGCATCGTCATCATCATGGTCACGTAGCCATTTGGGCTCAAGCGACCATGGCGCCAAAACGAATCAGGCCTCGTATATACCATTTTGTTGTTGATGATCTCATCAGCAAGTGGCAAGAAATTTTAAACCTTCGAGATCCAGGCTTCCACTGGGACGGTTCATCATTCGATAGCAAGGCCACAGACTACAGTAGTTTGGAGAAATATCGGACGCCTCTTCAAGGTCTTCTGGAACTGGCTCCATCTGGTTTCCCTTCTCATGTCGATGTCAGAAGCACCTTCGCAAAATTACAGAAGCGCTATGGCATCTTCTCCAGTGACAATGTGGTAAACGAGCGGGCTCTGGACGAGTCTACGGCAGCGTGGAGACTGATGGCAAAACAAATCTACAATTTGAAGAAGAATGACATCGACATACCGTCCCTTCGCAACCTCACCGCGATCATCAAGCTGCCAGGCGAGGTCCCCGAATCCTCCGGCGGGGACACTAGCTCCTCGAGGGGCACATCAAGCGAGAGGCCGCCTCCAGAAAAGGCCTTAAATCTGGAGGATGTCGAACAGCTGTACAACGTAGGCGACAACCAGAGCGAGGAGGAATGCTACGAGGCTGAGGATGTTGAATGCCAGATGCTTTCAATGACATGCCATTGTCCAGAGTGCGCTAAGATGCGCTCCAGCAGCGGCATCGATGCCATTATCATCGACGACGAGGGGGACGACAAGCCCTTGGACAAGAAGCCTGCGAAACCCAAGGACAAGAAGCCCGCGAAGCCCGAGGACAAGAAGCCCGCGAAGCCCGAGGACAAGACTCCCGCTGGTGCAATTCCTGTTCCAAACCCGATTGCTGGCAAGCAGCGCTTCGATACCACCATGGTTCCGAAGGTTCGGTTCAAATCCAAGAGGCCGCTCACGATCCCCAACCTGCTGGGGGTCAAGCCGACCAAGCCGATGAAGAGTGCAAAGAAACAGAGTCCGACTTCGAAGAAAAAAGTTGGTCTTGACCCGAAGGCTTGCATCCCCATGCCGATCTCGATCGTCCACAGGAAGACGTCGGAAAAGGCGAAGCTGCCAGAAGCCTACCTCATGGCAGGTGGCAAGTTTCTCGTGGCGCAGAGTTCGGCCAAATGCGCATCGTACCTCGAGAACGTGAAGGAGTTGAAGATCAAAATCGAGGCGAAGGAGGTGCGTACACCCGAGGCTGCTAAGAAGTGGCTTGAGGACAAGCTGGAGTAGACAACGCATGGGAGCTGTGCTTAAGCCGTGCTTTGTGGGTAGTTGCCGCGGGCAGCGTTTGGGGCTGCAAGCCTGCGACGGAGAGAAAAACAATGATTAACCATCCGACCCCTCCTCAATCCTTTCTCCCCTTCCTCCTCCTCCTGCTCCTCCTCATTATGCCCCCCCCCTCCCTCTCCCTCTCGCCGCTCCCCTTCGTGCTCGGTATATTTACACACGCATTTGACATGCAAACACTCCCCCTCCTCTCCCTCCCCTCCTCCTCCCCATCCGTGCCATTCATCCTTCCTCCCCTTCCCTCCCCTCCCCTCCCCTCATCATCCTCCCTTCCTCCCTCCCTCCCTCCCTCGCGTCATCGTCGTCGTCGTGTCCGTCAGCGTCCATTCACCGACCGATTGATCCATTCGTAGACTCGTGGACCTTTCCATTGATTGATTGATTGATGGGCGCATGGATGAATTTCTAAACCTTGAGATGGGTACAAGTGGGTCCTTAGATGGTGGACCTGATTAGGTTTCCATCCTTCCTCCATCCCTCCCACCCTCCCTCTCACCTTCGTTCCGTCCATCCCGATCCCCATCCCCTCCTCCCTCCGTCCCTCCCTCCGCCCTCCCCCCCCCTCGCGTTATCAAATTCGTCGTCGTCGCCATTATGAGAATGAGAATGGCAATCGCAAACCGTCGATTTACGTAGCCAGTTTTGCTCTGATCGAGTGACCACTTGCATGCAGCATGGCCAAGCACGCCCAACCCACATTGCCATGTTTCCTCAAGCTCAAGGTCGAGCCGTCAGCTGCACCAGGCTCGGTGGTTGTGAAAACTGAGCCTGGGGGTGACCCAGGCTCGGGGGCTAGCTCGGCTAGTTCGTTGGGCGGAAGCGGCCCCCTTTCGAGCGACAAGGCGAAGTGCAACAAGTTCAACTACAGGCTCAAGCTGTGCGGCGACGAGTACAAGGATTACTACAAGAAGCTTGTGAAATCCAAGGACCAGGCGGCCATCGATACGTTCGTCACCGACTTGATTGAAATGGGCGCAAATCTACCAAGCGATTATCTCGTTCGCAAGAGGAAGGTCGTGGAGGAGAAGGAGCACGACGACTTTGTCGAGTGGGTGCCCTGGGCGAAGGCCGCTGAGCGGGAGGGGCACGAGTGTCTCCTGGAGATGGTGCAAGCTGGTACTGTCTTGAGCCGCAAGAACCCCAAGCTGCCTGCAGACTCCAAGATCGAGTTCCCCTTCAACCAGCAGGTCAAGCAGCAGAGGGAGGTCGAGCACAAGAAGAACAAGACGATCGATGAGAGGGAGAATGCTACGCATGAGGCAGTGACCAGCGACGGCAGCGAGGCGTTCCTGAAGGAGTTCACGCACGCGTCCATCAAGGCCAACTCGGTTCTCAAAGAGGGCTCTGGAAATCCGCCCACTACCGCGCCAGTGTCCGTGCTCTCTGGAGCCAGCGTGGCAGGGAGCGGGACCCATCCGCCCGACGATCCAAAGGTGAAAGTGGCCATTCAAGCGATTCGGAGATCCCACAACGTTTGGGATCGGTCTCTCCGCGATTTCGCAGCACTCGTACAGAAATCCAAGGATCATCCAAACACGCAAGGGTGCAAATTCGAGAAGGATCTCGAGTCGATCTCCTCCCAGGGCGATCTTATCGACAAGAAGCTGGTCAGCTTGGAGCAGAAGTACATGAACACAGGGACCCTCGACGACGACGATATCAAGCTGGGGGCCGAGCAGGTGAGTGCAATTCAGGATGTGGTCAAGCAGGGGAACAAGAGGGCAACCGCCCTGCGCCCCTGGTTCAAAGTGGACTGAGCGGGGTTGCCTTCTCGTCGAGGGTTCGCTGCCGAGCATGGGCCTCCACCCAATGAGCTGGCCGAGCGGCACTGGTCTAGAGCTTAGTCCGCTGACTCAGCAGGCATGGGCAAAGCGATGAGAGACGCAATTCAGATATGTTTAAGACATTTTTCAGATATCTGAAAACCTCTATAAAGAAATCAATAAGAACATTCAGATTTTTTTCAGATATCTGAAAAAAATCTGAAAAAAACTGAACTGTGATATGTCTCAGGTCTGCCAGCCCTTGCCAGCTCCCCTCCTCCTCCCTCCTCCTCCCTCGTCCTCCCTCCTCCTCTCCTCCCCCTTCTCATCATTCCTCCTTGCTGCTGCTGCTGCTCCTCCTCCTCCTCCTCCTCCTCCTCCTCCTCCTTCTGTTCCTCCTCCTCTCCTCCTCCCCCTCCTGCTCCTCCTGCTGCTCCACCTCCTCCTCCTCCTTACTCTCCGACCTTCTTGGGTAGACGCCACGTGCAGCGTGCGGAGAACGCGGGAGCCGCTTTCATTGAACGAATGCCTCCTCTCTCCTCCCTCCACCTCATCGTCCCCCCCATTGTCCTCGGTTGTTTTTCAAGCACACTTGAAAACAACAAAACCGAACAAAAAAACAAGAGCAAGCTAACTTGTTTGCGGTTTATCATGGCCAGCTCCGTGTCCAAGGGTTCGGGGGGTGAGATCCGTCACAAGTTGCCCCACAAATTGCCTGTATGACCCCCCCCCCCCCAAGGATGCTTAGGGGGGGGCGGGGGGTGAAAAATGCATTTTTGAGCCACCCCCCGCCTCCGCTGCCAATGGGGCTCAAGATTGAGCCAATACAATGTTTCTTTCATCAGTTCGGTGGGTCTTCGGAGTTTCCCTGGGGCCCGAGGGCGATTCCCCCTGCAGGGGCCCTCCAATGTGCGATTGGGGCTGGGTGACGAGTGCCAGCCTGGCCGGCCGTGATTCCGACCCTCACTGCACCTGTTCCGTTTTTGCGGGAAGATAGGGTGGGGGGGCGGGCACGCCTTCTCCGTGGTGTGGCCGCTGGGGATCTCGGCCCACGCCATCCAGTGTTTGAGTTTATTGTTGCATGACACCCTCGGTCAGAGTCCAAGCTCACCCTCATTCTCCTCCTCATCCTCCCTGCCCCCCCTCTTGTGTAGCACTTTCGGCTCCACGAAACTATGTATCTGTGCGTATACAGTATACACTTGTTCATATGCTCATCCGTTTACTTGTACTCTGTCTGCCGATGTCAGCTTCGATTTTGTTTGAGCCATTGTATGTCCAGGAGCCAAGGCGCCTGCGAGGTGGTTGGCGACAACGCGCTCGGCAAGCTCGCGAGGAGGAGCCGCAGCGAGTGGCTTCGCCCTCAAGGCTTGCCATGGGCCATTTGTTGGAGTGGAGCGATGGCAAACTATCTGCCACACAAGTGCAGCTACACATGGGCAATGCTGCACATGATGGCATTGTTGATCCTCTTGTCAATCGATTGAGCCATCTCGGTGTCTCGCCGCAACACTGCCATGGTAACTTGATGTCGTTGCTGGGCGAACTCCCTCTGATGGATGTAGTCACACCAGTAGCAGGGAACACATGGACTCACGTCATATTGCCGTCTTCCTGGATCAAGTTGTTGCTTCGGTTCAGCCCTCGGGAGTTTCGCCTGAGGCTGGGTGCCGATGCATCGAAAGTTAAAGCTTTCTGGGAGGGCTGGTACCGATCCCCAGTTCGGGTGGCATGGTCCCAAGACCACGCGCACCTGCGAGGCAAAGCAGCACCTGACTTGTTCACAACCGTCCCGCTGGCAGTGCACGAAGACGCTGGTCCTGTCACGAAAAAGCTGTCTGCTCGATGTTTAAGTTTCTCTGGTGTTTTAGGCGTGGGGACAGAAAAGCTCACGAATTTGTTGTGTGCGTCTGCTATCAAGGGAAAGAAGGGCGAGGACGACCTCAAAGCATGGGATGTCATAATTGCTGATCTCGAAACTTTGGCGTCTGGCGGATTCGAGTTGCGAGACGCAGATGGATTATTGTGGAAGTTTGTTCTAATGTTTGCAAAAGCAGACGAAGAGTGCAGATGCAACGATTGGGGTTTGGTTCATTTTTCTTCTGCTGATGAAGTCTGCCCAGAGTGTTTGGCAAATCGTAGCAATCGTCCTTACACGGATCTGCAACGCAGTGCAAAATGGCGACCGACAGAGGCCATGCCCTTTGAAAGTTTTAAAGCAAGGCTCAGAGTGCCATTGCACCCTTTGGCGAAATGCGGATCCATGTCTCGGTTTCTCTTCTACCCAGATCTCATGCATATGATGGATTGTAATGGGGTTGCGTCAATAGTCTTCGGATCCGTTCTCGTGCGATTGACAGGCGAACCCCATCTCGGCAACAACATCGCACAGCGCTTGGACGTGATAAACGACCAGCTGTCAGAATGGTATCGGCGGCGGCCAGGGAGCCACCGACTCCCTCGTCTTGCCCAGGGCAACTTGGTCAACAACGGCTGGGCTGTCTTACATGGCCCCGCAATCAAAGCAGCGAACACACGAAAGGCTTCAGGTTTCTTTGCGCAGCTGGCTGCGCAGTACCTTGGGCACGGCTCCGACTTCGACAAACATATAGCCTCGGCGGCGAGATTACTGCACGAGTTCTACTCAATCATATACGCAGCCCCTGTTTTCGTGAGTGATCACGATGTCGGTCGGCTGCGTTCTGTCTGCGTTGATTTCGGCGAGGCTTTCATGTGGTGCAGGGAATTCTCTCGTCGGGCTGGCCAGTTGTGTTGGGAGATCACTCCGAAGACCCACAAGATGATGCATGTCCCTTTAATGGCCCAGATCGTGAACCCTCGGACAGTACATTGCTATGCAGGTGAGTCGCTCATAGGCACAACGGCCAAGGTGTGGAAAGGATCGATGTCTGGCCGTTGGAAGAAAGCTGCGCAGAACGTTGTCTTGTCAAAACGTTTGCTTGGCGTGTTGCTTCGAATATGTATGCCACCGTTGCGGCAATAGATCGTGCATGCCATTTCTTGTGCGGGAGAGGCTGGCTGAAGAGGTCCAGCCAGTGAAAAAAATATCACAATCATCATCGTCACCATCCCCCCTCTCCTCGAGGGGAGGGGGGAGAAGAAACAAGCGAACCCCAAACGCAGCTACACAAATCAAACACCCAACACCAGCAACAAAACAATCACATCCACAGCACAATCGAGGGCCGTTCGCGAGTCACTTGCGGCCGCTCAGCATGGCTCCCATGGTTCCTCCTCCCTCCTCCTCCTCCTCCTCCTCCTCCTCCTCCTCCTCCCTCCTCCTCCTCCTCCTCCTGCTCCTTCTCCTCCTCCTCCTCCTCCTCCTCCTCCTCCTCCTCCTCCTCCTCCTCCTCCTCCTCCTCCCTCCTCCTCATCGTGACTCCTTCGGGATGCGTCCAACCCCCTCCTTGGAATATCAGGACAGTCCTGAGATACCAAACGTGGGTACGTTTGCTTCTGTCCGTCCTGAAGGACATGTGGGTACGTTTGCCGCTCTCAGTCTTGAGGGACCGAATGTCGGTACGTTTGCTTTTGACTGCCCTATGATACCACATGTGGGTACGTTGCCGCTGTTTCCCCTGGGGAACCAACAATGGGTACGTGCGATCCTGTCAGTCCTAGAGCAGCGCGTATACGAACTAATAATGACAAGTAACATTAAATAAACAACATTAAGATGAAACCAACTTAAGTACCATGAACTTAACACTAATTAGTTAGATTAATCTTAATATCTTTAATATTAAGTAAACTAGTAACTTAGAAAAGTAGCCTATTCAGGCTACTGGGGGTGCCCGGAGAGGGGGCCCGGGGGCCCGATTTCGGTGGCCGGGCCCGGGTGCCCGGGGCCCCGGTGCCCGGGTGCCCGGGTGCCCGGGCACCTGGTGCCCGGGGGTGCCCTGAGTAGCCCTGTAGCCTGATCGCCCTATAGCCCTGTAGCCCTATAGTCCCATAGCCCTATAGCCCTATAGCCCTATAGCCCTATCGCCATATCGCCCTATAGCCTTATAGCCTTATAGCCCTCATAGCAATATAACCTTATAGCCTGATAGCCCTATAGCCCTACTATAGCCTATTATAGCCCTATAGCCCTATATCCCCAGAGCCTTATAGCCCTATAACTCTATAGTCAGGGGGGCGTAAGATCCGGGTACAGGGGACTCGGAAATCCCCGACGAGGTTGTCAAAAAAATGACGAGGCCGAGCCTGCATTTTGACGAGGCCTCCCGCTGCAGACATCCCACGAAACTCCTCCTCGTCAAAATCCGAGGCGCGTTCGTCCAAAAACGATGGCGAACCCGAGTCCTGGCAAACCCAGGTCTTACGCTCCCCCGATATAGCCCAAGTTCCCACGGCCCTAAAAAGATTATGATTGGGGCTTTTCTCCGGTATCATTTTGAATATTCCTCCTGTAGAAGGATAAGCCGGACTTAACTTTAGTTCGACCCGAACCTCGACCGTTCTCGGCCCCAGTCAGAGAAGCTCATCCTCGAACTAGAGGCATCCTGGCTGGGGATCGAGTTGATGGGGTCGAAAAACATCGCGCCGCATCGCCGACGCACCGGCGATGCAGCCGCGACGGCGGCGATACATCGGCGCCGTCAGCGTGGAGAGAATCCAGCTCCACATCGAGCCGCCTCGGCGATGCATTGGCGATGCGGCCCGATCCTCCGTCTCCATCCACTCCGATCCCGTCTGAGAGGCCTAGAGTTCTGTGCTGGCGACCTGGGCCACCGTACCTCAATAGGTTTGGGGTGACCCATATGCGGGCAATATTTATGTCTATATCCACTGCAGTATGGCGTTTCGGGCTCCCTTCCCAAGAAACCCGAGGCGCACTGGATATGGATAAACTTGCCCCCTAGAGGCTCGATCTTTATCCATATCCAGTGCGCCTCGGCCTTGTGGCGCCGCTTCCAAAAAAGTCCGAGAGGCACTGGATATGGACATGAATCTTGCCCGCAGCAGATTCCTGGGGGGGGGGGCCCTGGTAGTCCGGTGGAGGGGAGTCCCTTTAGTCCAAGGGGGGTGGCCCTGGTGGTCGGGGGGAGGGGCCCCTTGCAGTTCCGGGCGGGGGGAGGCCCCCGTAGGCGAACAATCGACGCACCGGCCTCGCCCGCCCTGCCCGGGCTGCTCTCGCCCTCGTCGCCCTCGGCCGAGGCGCGGAGCGCGAGGCCGTGGAGCCACACGTAGTCCCGCGCGCCCCAGTTGGAGGCGATGTGCAGGCGCCACCACCTGGAGGCTGCAAGAGGGCTGTAACTGAAGGGGCCCTGGGACCCACAAACAAATGCACACAAAAAAAAAGGATTCTCCATATTTTCCTATCTTTTCTTTGTTTTTGTCTTCCCTCCCACTTCCCATATTTTCCCATATTTTCTGGGGAATGGAGGATTTAATGTGTCTGTGTGAATCTTTCCCTCCTGAGTAACGGAGAATGGGGCGAGCTCCCTCGCATGCTGCGAAACTCGAAGGCCCAGGTAGCAGTGAGAGGCAACCCGAAGTCCCGGTGGGCATGCTCGGGGCCCTCCTCCTGGCCACGTTCATAACGGCACCACAGCACCGCATCCCTTGGATGCCACCACCTGGAGGAGCATGGGGAGGAGGAGGAGGAGGAGGAGGAGGAGGAGGAGGAGGAGGAGGAGGAGGAGGAGGAGGAGGAGGATCGCGGTTCGAGGATGGAGGTTTTCTGGTGTTCTCCACCTTTTCTGGGCCTCCGGCAGGCCTCTCGACGCCACTGCAACGGCAACGGCTATGAAGGTACCACTACATTAGGCATGCGTAAAGCAAAACTCCTAAATAGTCATGGACCAGGGTCTTCGAGGGGCGGAGCAACCTGCCGACGACACTCCCGCGCAAGAACTCCGCGAGATTCAGCCTCACCCCGATGCGCTGATCCCGAACCAAGCGAGGCCTCGCCTCAGGTCGACCCGAGTACCACCCCATCTCACCCCTGTTACATAAGACAGCCTGGAGACGAGGAAGAGGAGAATGATCGCGGCTGGAGGGTGGAGGTTACCTGAGCCTCCCGACGCCATGGTTGGATTTCGAAATGATGGCAAAAACGGACTCCGCAGCAGGTCCTGAGGGCGAATTCTGAAGGGAGAACGAAAAAGGAACAGGAGGGAGGATAGGAAGGGGGAGGATGGGGGAGTGGAAGAAAGCTCCAGGATAGTAGAATAGACGCGCGGACTTCTTGGATCGGCGCTGGACCTGCCTCGCTGACGCGCAGAGCGCGCCAGGGGAGCTGCCAGGGGGCCCAACACTGACAAAAGAATCCGCGCGGCGGGGAGAGGGTGGGGGAAACGGAGGTAGAGGAGGAGGAGGAGGAAGATCCTGGAGGAGGAGGATCAGGGCCAGGAGCGCGAGGATGAGCAGGAGGAGGAGGAGTGGGATGAGGAGCACGAGGAGGAGGGGGAGGAGGAGGAGGAGGAGGAGGAGGAGGAGGAGGAGGAGCAAGAGGAGGAAGAAGAAGAAGCACGCCGAGGCGGACCAGTCACGTGACTAACGACTCGGCCCAGCAGGGCGGCGCTCGGGCTCAGCCTAGCCCATTACCGCTTGCGCCACCTGCTGGGCCCTCCTGTGCCCGAGCCAGCTCCCGCTGGCGCACTCTCTCCTGAAGTGCCGCCAGCCGTGATTCGTACTGATACGAAGAGGCTGGGTTGGGCCGCGCGGAGACACTGGTCGTCTCTCTCCGAGGGGCGCGGCGTGTGGGCGCCACTCGGACGGCAGGTATCACAGAATCGATGGAACGCTGGAGCTTGCGATGAGGTCCGACGCCACGCCTCAGGTTCCGAAGAATCTCAAGACCCTTGGGCGTCGGCCTGATGCAAGGTGACCTCAACTTGCTGCGGCGCCTCTGTTGGGCCCACGCTCCACATCTCGTACAAACAAAAACAGGTCGATCCACACTATCCGAGACCGACTCGCACCGTTCGCCAGACTGGTGCACAGCAACGAGACAGTGGCCGTTCGGCCGAGCGAAAAACGCACTGAGGAATGCTGGGGTTCCCCTGAGGAAGAGGGGGAGGAGGACAAGCTAGGTGCTCTCGCGTCATATCTGACATCCTACCCATCCCTCCCATCCCTTACCATGGCGCAGATCCCCTCTCTACTCGCACAGTCGGATGTCGAGCAGGGCAATGTGTTAAGGCCCAGTAAAGCGACCGGCGTGCTGACCCCCCCCCCTTCGCGACAGGAGGTGCGTCGCGCATTCGTCGCCCGTGCGTCGGCCGCCGAAAAGGCCAGCCGCCCTCTCGAACGCGCACGTCGCCCTCGCAAGGGGGCACTTTGGTGAGTGCGTCGCCAGCGCGGCGGACGCCCACGGGGCGGATCGCACGCGCGTCGCCCTCTCCACGGCCGCTTAAAAAGGCTGATCGCCTTCGGGAAAAAGAAAGTCGCCCACGCTGCGGCCCTCTTGGCGAGAAGAAGGCGGCCGCTGGGCTACCTCGGCAGATCTGCAAATCCCACTAACATTACACATTCAGCGATGCTGCTGAACGCAGCCCGGCGATAGGCCAGCAGGTCCCCCCAGCCGCCGCCACAGCCGCCGCAACCGCCGCCAGCGCCAAAACTACCGCCGCCACGATCACCACAAACGGATGCGACCGCAACCACATCCACCGCGACGATTACGACCAACACCATTTACCGCCATCATCACCACCACGACCACCACGCTTCTCGCGACCACCACAACGACCGACACCAGCACGATCACCGACGTGACCACCACCAGCCCGCCCACCACCAGCGGCACGACCGCCGCCAACGCGACCAAGGCGACGAACGCGACCACGACCATGATCACCAACATGACCATTACAGAAGCACCCGCCCACTCCGTCCCTCCCCCCGCCCCCTACACCTGTCGGGCCGCCCTTGCCGCCGCGCCCGCCTCGCGCCCCTGCCCCTCCCCCCTCCTTTTCTCCTCGTGATCTTCCTCCTCCACCGCCAACGGCGGGGCCGTTCGCGGAAGGCGGGGGCGCCGCTCGCGGTGACGCGCCGCGGCCGTGGAAGGGGGGCCGAAGGAGAAAAGAGAATGAAGAAGGGCACGGGGCGGCAAGGGAAAAAAAACAAAGACGAGAGAGGAGGGGGGAGGCACTGACAGAGGGAGGCTGGTAGAAAGGAGGAAAAAAAGGGGAGGAGAGAGGGGGGCGAGGCAGGAGAGAGGACGAAGGAGGAGGAGGAATGACAAAAGAGGAGGGACGACGAGGAAGGAAAAGGGAAATCACAGGGGCAAGCACCGCCCTTCCTGGCGCAATGGATGGCGCAGCCGCCGCCACTTGTGAACAGCGCAAGCACGGCGGGCCGACGGCCGTTGCGCATCGCTGCTCGGAGAAATGTCAGGGGCGGGCAAAGTCGCGACTGCGTCGCGCATGCGTCGCGCGTGCGTCGCGCGTGCGTCGCGCGTGCGTCGCGCGTGCGTCGCGCGTGCGTCGCGCGTGCGTCGCGCGCGTGGCGCGTGCGTCGCGCGTGCGTCGCGCGGGTCGATCGTGCGTCGCGCGCTGGCAGGGGTGCGTCGCGCGCGGGTCGGGGTGCGTCGCGCGCGCGTCGCGCGCGCGTCGCGCGTGCGTCGCGCGGGCGTCGCTCGGGTCGTTCGCGCGTCGCGCGCAGGTCGCGCGCGAATCGCTCGAAGGGCGCCGTGGACTCCTGACGGCATGTGAACTGCACGGCCCGCTGGCGAAACAATCAAGGGATGCGCGCGGCAATCGTAGAAATAGCGAGACACGCACGTGAGAACTACGAACGCGAGGAGACCAAGAGACGACATGGAGATGCAGCGCGCACGGACTAATCCATTTCAAGCGCACGCCCCGTCAGATGTTGAACATCGGTCCGTCGCTGCAGCAATTTGGCGACGTCTCGCCCGCCGATGCATTGGGGGGGAAAAGAAGATGGAAGTGAGGCGAGGGAAGGGCGGGCGGAAATGGGAACGGACGGGCGAGGAGGGGGCGCGCGGGGGCGGCGCAGCGGCGGCGGGAGCGATGGAAGGCGATCGAAATGGGGGCGGCGGGAGCGAGGAGGGCGAGAAGAAGTTCCAGGAGGGTGGAAGGGCAACGGGGGGCGAGTAGGGAGGCGGACAGGACGGCAGCCTGACATAAAAGAACTGAATACAAATTTCGGAAACGGGACAAAACGCGCAGCGCGTTGGACGAGGGGAAGAGGAAGGAAGAGGGGGGGGCAGGAGGATTGGAGCGAAACGACATGGGGGTGCGGGGCGCGATGCGACGGGGCGAAGTGGCGCCGCGTCGCGCGACGCGACGTCACCCCCACCGGGGCGCGACACGCACAGCCCCCAATCAACGCGAGGCGTATTCGTCCTCAGCAACGGTTGGCGCCCCCGACAATGAGCACCAGCAAATCCTCTTGCGCCGAATTGGGAACAGAACGCGTTGGTGGACCGTCGAACTAGGAGTGCGCCGCGCCCGCCAAAATGGCTGCTGGTGCACGGGCGTCGGAAACCTATATATCGCCAGAGCAATTCCGAAGTCGCGCCATATGTCGCCCACGCACTCTGGGAGGCCGGGATTCGGGACAGAGACGCAAACCAGGGCCGGCGCACGGGCGACGCTCGGGCGACGCACTGAACGAGAACTTGAAGGGGGGGGTGGTCGCTTCACTGGGCCTTAACAGGGCAATGATCCCGAAAGGGTACGCGATGCATTGTAGAGCACGGCGTGGCATGGCGTAGAAGAGCACCGCAAAGCGTAGTATCAACCTAGCACTGCATTGCACGCCGTGGCATGGCACGGGAAATGACGCCAGCGCTGCAGCGGGAGCACGAGTCGAAACAAGCGGAAGCGCGGAAATGAGGCCAACGCTGCAGCGGGAGCACGATTCGGAACGAGCGGAAGCGCGGAAATGAGGCCAGCGCTGCAGCGGGAGCACGATTCGGAACGAGCGGGGCCCGAAAATGAGGCCGGCGCCTCAGCGAGAGCAGCATTTTAGAAAAAAACACAAGCGAAAACCCAACTCCGGGGAATCCTGTGTGTAAAAAAACAGTACGCGGGGGGGTGCCGAATATCTTCCGGACGCCATCAGGGGAAGTGGGAGAGTATATTCATATTGTGTAATTGTGGAGGAGGGGGGAGGGAGGAGGAGGAGGAGGAGGTGGAGGTGGGTGGACGCGGGGACGCGGCAGGCCGATGGCCGAGGTGGGTCAGAGGCGGCGTCTGGCCCTCGGCCCTCCCGGCGAGGGCGGGCTGGACCCCACGGACCCGTCCCCGGGGGTGCGCCTCTCCTCCTCCCTCCTCCTCCTCCTCCTCCTCCTCCTCCTCCTCCTCCCCTCCCCTCCTCCCCTCCTCTCCTCCTCCTCCTCCTCCTCCTCCTCCTCCTCCTCCTCCTCCTCCTCCTCCCCTCCTCCTTGGGTCGGGTGCTGCAGCGGTGGCCCCTGCGACACGCTGCGCCCTGCGCGCCGATGGCGCATCGCTCCCCTCCGCGGGCGGGACCCGGCCAGGGAAAGCTCGGGGTGCTGATGCTTAGCAGCCTCGAACGTATCCCTATCCCTAAGATTGGCACGCCCAAAGGCGATGACAATCTTAGGGATTCGCCCTCAAAAAATAAGGGGATTCCCTGAGATCGGCATCGTGATGAGGAGGTGCCCAGCATAAGGATAGGGATATGTTCCAGGCTGGTAAAACCCTCGTGGCGTCGAGAGGCCTACCGGAGGCATCGAGAGGCCGAAGATCACAGAACCTCCATCCTCCAACCCAGGTCCTCCTCCTCCGCTTCCTCGTCGTTGTCCTCCTTCGCGGCGAAGGAGCATGGCCGTTTGTGCGGAAGGGCCGGCCTGAAGGGACTGCTCTTTTCTCGCATGCGGTGGATCGGAGGGGGCCCCTGGACCGCGCACGGCACGCTCATATCGCGACGACTTGGGCGCTGGTTTCTGACACCGCCTGGATCGTTCAGCCTTGAAACATCGCGGCTGTCCGATAGCACAGGCCGTGCGACATCGGCAAACTCTGGACCACTGGCGGCGTCATACCCTTCACGCCCGCGTCGGGGCCGCCTTTCTTGTTAAACAATGTGCACCAGCCCCCAGTTCCCGACCCCTTCCCGTGGACTGGCCTCTCTGAAGGAGCACATAGAGACGGGAAAAAATACAAACCCGCACCAACGTGTGCAACCTTTTTGCTGTACTAGTGAGCCCAATAACAGGTGATTGAATGTAGCGGAGCTGGGGTCCACGGTCTCCCCGAAAAAGGGGCGATAGGTTCTTTCCCTCTCCAGCATGAGTTGAGCCAACACGGGCTCTCATCAGTACAAAGTTCACGCATTAATCAAAGCATTCGATGTTACAACAGTCGCTGCGCACACGACTTCATTCACATCTTCCCATGTATATGTAGATATACATATGTATATATATATATATATATATATATATATATATAATATATATATATAATACATGTCTCCTGGACTCCTCCTCGAGCCCGTCTGCAGCTTGATAAGACAGGGATCACCATCGGATACATCAACACCTTCCTCGGATAGCTGAGTGTGGAACGGCATCATCATGACATCCCTATGTCTGAAACGTCACCTCATGTTTGAACTCCGCCACGGCAACGTCCATACACGTGTCAACAACCAAAGCCTTCGTGCTGAACATGTAAGGTCTGGTAATCATCCGCTTGCGTAGGCTATCCCGTCCACTCTCGATGGTCATATATGTGAAAGCCTCGTGAAGCTGCCGACGAACAACTGCTTCAGCAACTGGTAGTGATCAAACATCCCGTAGACTGTACTGCGTGGCTGCATCGGCTTTCTGCCCAATACCCAATAGCTTCATTCTCAAGGCCGTAGTGCGCGCAGGCTGCGTGCTACGATCGGTCCATCCCCAAGCTTTGTTGTAGACGATGACCGTGACGATGGACGTAAGTGCCGCCACCGCCGCGCATATCATGAAACGCTCGATGCCAAAATGGCCGTGACTGCGTAGGTGCTCGCATCTGGAACGCTGACCTTGGTTCCCTCGGCGCGTCCGGCTTGTAAGAAGGCCGCGAGTCCCAAGGGACATCTCGCCGTAGCCTCCATTCGCTCCATCGCAGGTTTGCCGACCGAACTTGACTTCTCACCCGAAATTCCACCAACTTCTCCTTTTCCAATAGGCGGTACTCCCATTGTGCGCAAGTGCTTCCTGAAGTCCATCCTCGTAGGGTGCGCGGTGCCGAGGTCTGCGGTGTTCCCGTCGGCCGTGGGCCCCCCCTGCGCTGAACTTGGCATCCTCCTTTCTTGCCGCGAGATCCTCGATCCACAGACTACTCTGCTCGGCGAGCCTCCTCCTGCCAACTCACTTCTTCTCCACGTTGGTCAAGGGGCTGGAGTTGTCGCCCTCCAGCCTCGCAGGTACTGTAATATCCAAGATCCCCTTCAAGTAGGTCTGGGCGCCCCTAGCCTCGATGCCGACACGCGCGGGCGCGTTGAACTCGGCGTCGAGCGACGACGGCGCTGGAGCCCCCCGCGTCTCGACGAACTGCATGATCAACGCTCCATCGAGAAACAACTGCCCGCAGCTCGTAGACCCCCCTGTCACAGGTTCCTCTGCCCAGTCTGAACCAGCACGCCCAATGCTGGTAAACTCGCCGCAATCAGGGTGCATGCGCGTGACCGATGACCGATGTCCTCAAAGAAACCTGACGCCCCTGGTAAGCCGCTTCTGGTCCTGGGCGGTAGGTCGCGACATCCCCCTCGAGCGCTCACTCCTTAGCCGCGCGCTGGCACCCGGGCCTCTCCAAACACACAAACATGCTGAGGCCGTTCGCGCTTCTGTATCTCGTGGCCGCCTTTGAACGCAACTCCCCCTCACTCTCGACCTTCTTCTCGCCCTTGATTCCTAGCAGTGGGCTCGTTCTCCTGTCGTAGGGGCCCGAGTCGATGAGTCGCTTCGCAATGGCAGGCCACGTCCGCGCTTGCCTGCATCCGGGGGCGCGGAGCCAGCCACGCCCAATATGCTTGATCTCAGGACCTCCAACCACCAGCTCGGACATCGTCAGAATGAGGTTTGTCCCGAGCTCGTCTAGTGCCTTCTTAGCGTTCTCCCTCGGCCCAACAAGAGTGCCGTCGTCAACGTGCGTTGACATGGCCACCTGATTCCCCTTGTCGGCGAACGTGCAAGGGTCTGAAAGCAACATGGTAAACTTCATATCCGACTCACCACTGCGTCCTGTGACGACTTTCCCGAAGTGGTCGTCGAAATCCACCGTCGCCCCGCTCAAGCCATACACCGTCTTGTTGAGCTTGAAAACCAAATCAGCATGGTCAGGAAGATGACCATGCTCCTTCGGGACTTCTGCGCACACCAACTGTCAAATCGGCGCGCACAGGGAGGCCCGCCATACACCGCGGAAGTAGATTCCGAAATCCTTCACACGCCCGAGTAAGACCATCAGCAGTTTGAGCGAAAACGAAGTAGAGCCCGTTCTTGCGCATGTTGGCCTGCTTGCCGAATGATCTCGCTCGAAGCCTTGCCTCGAACCCGCCGCTCCTCATCTCCAGAACCTACGTCCACGGAATAGGCTCGGGTCCCTCCGGGTCTCTGAGTCTCGCCCCCAGACGTCGCAGTTGCCGACGCGACCCTGCTCGCTCTGCTTCGCGCCCTACTCCTCGTCCTCGGCCCAGCCCATGACGATGCTGAGCTCGCGGCTGTTTGTAGTCTCCATGTCGACCTCCGCCATCGACGCCGTCGTCTCTTTCGTGCTGAAACTCGCCACGAGCTGCAGCGCCTCCTCGCCGCCGCGCTGCTCGATGGCCCCGATCAGGCCCCGATTTTCCGGCGGGCCCTCAGGTCCTCCCCCGCCCAGATCAGCTTCATCAGCTCCACGTTTACTGGGCGATCCTGGGGGAGGCGCCTCTGCTTGCCACGCGTCATCCGCTCGATTTCCTGCACCTGCTGTCGTACTTCGCCAACGCGATCAGGGGCCTCAAGACCTGCTGGTGGGTCTTGTCGCGGTTGTCCGTGATCTGCCACCAAGCTCGCTGCGGGCACTGGCATCGCCGCGACTGCTGGATGCTCGCCGCCCCTGGCGGCGATCGCTTCCTCGCATTCGGCCCGGCGCTGCCGGCGTGCCCCGAAGCGACGTGGCGGTCGCCAACGCCCATGCTGACCTTGAGCTGCGCACTTACGTCCAGGGCATCCCTCCGTCGGCTGCCAATTCTCGCCCTCATGGGCTCCACCCTTTGCTGATGCCCCCCAGGGCGTCCAGCGCATAGCTTTCAGGATCTCCAAATCGTAGCTCTCCTCGCAGGTCAGCTGCTTAACAGTCCTTGCCTGCGCTACCCGAGCGGCTGCGCCAACGACGCAGGCGTCGCTCTTGCCGCTGCGACCGAGCCGCGCCCCCTTGCGCCAGGCCGCCCCCAGCTTGCCGGTCAGCTCGGTCTGCCCCTTGCCGATGACCGCCCCGCCGAAACCCAGCGTCGGCGAGGCGTGGGGCGCCGATCTCAACTCTCCAGAGGGCGCGCGCCCACTGCTCCCAGTCCGCTGGCGCCTGTTGTGGCAGAACGCCAGATGCCGAACCGTCCAGGGAATGCCTGGGGCGTCCTCCACGAGCTTCATCACGTGGCTCTTCTCCAAAGCCAGCCTTCCAGTCCTTGCCAAGCCTGTGGCATTTTAAACGCCACTCTCAGCTCAACTTTGCGATGCATGACTCCCTTTCGGCACGGGCCGGAGGCGCAGCTGCGCGCCCGCTGCCCCCCCCAAACTTCTTCGCCCGATCAGCGAGAACTAAACTTCCAAACCTGGCTCTCCATCAACTTTCACCTCCGCGCTCGCGTAGTCAAGCTCGCCCGTGTGCTCGCTGACCACTGCCCTAGCATAGCTCCGATCGCCCCTCACGACTCCCGTGAGGTGGCCCGTCCTGCAATCCTCGCCAACTGCCGCAGTGGGCTCGTGACCAGATCCGTCTTCACCAAGCCCCAGAAAGCTGTAGTCGAACTGGATAACTGGAGTAGATGACACGCTGGAATTTCGCGCGCGGCTCGAACAGCTTCTTTTGGAACCTGCGCTGGTCGTCTCAGCCCAGGCGCGACGGGCGCCCCCATCGAATCTTGAGCGCCCTCAGCGGCACCACGAGGGCCATCTCGTGAACCAGTCGCTGCACTGTCCTCCAGCTCCTCCTTCGCCCCGGCGCGCGGCATCCCAGGGGGGGCCTGCGTTGCCGATGATGCGCTCGTCGCCCGTCGGCCCCATGAACTCCATGGGCAAATTGAAAGCGTTTACCTATCTCCGAAGCTGGATGGTGACAGTGCTTTGTCCATTTCGTTCTGCACATCTGCGCTACTCTTGAAAATCCTGGCGCCGCCTGGGCCGAAAAGCACCGAATACCCAGCATCGCTCATCTTCGCGACCGACGGAGCTTCTCGTCTAACATCGGCTGGTGCGACGTCGAGCTTAGCTGGGATAGCCGTCGCGTGGTCAAACACCGCGCCCGCGGGCGTGCGCTTGTCCCGCGCGCGAATGCCCTTGCCCGTAATCGATCGAAGAAACTGCCCACTGTCGCCTGTGAGCCTGCACCCTCCCGCCATAGCCTTTGGCGCAGCGCGCGCGTGGGCCCGCTGTCCACGAGCAGCTCGCGCCCCTCGTTGTCGCCCTGCTCGTCCGTAAACTCGAAGATCCAGCCCGCTTCTCCACCACCCGGTAGAATAGCCGCTTGGGCCCCTGCCCGATGTCCTCGTAATTGATGCCTGTGACGCCAGCGCGTTTGCTATCGAGGAACCTGGGTAGAGCGCGCTTGCCGCGCCCGATACAAGCGGCCGCAGAGTCGCACGCTGCGCCTCTGACTACTGAACTCCCGCAACGGATCTTCGACCTCCCCCTGGCTGGCGCGCGCCTCCTCCGCACTTCCTGCAGCCCGCGAGCTTGCGACCGTGATTGCCGAAATGTGGATTCGAACGCCATCCGTCGAAGGACGTTGGCCCGCCTTTCTTCGGTGATTCGCCTTCTTTGTTGCCGCCGCTCGCGTCGCCCTTGCCGCCGCCGCTCTTGCTCTTAGACTTGCCACCCGTTTTGCCATCGTAACCTTTGCCGTGCTGCTGGCGCTGCCCTGGCCGAGACTCACCGCCGCCTGCCTTGCTGCCGTAGCTATTGCCGAAACCGTCCAACCCCATCGCGTTCGGGTCGAACTTCTTTCTGATTGCCTTCGTGTCCCGCTGCGCCATCTGCTGAGCGAGCCCTTCGCAAGCCTCTCGCTATGCAGCTGCTCTCGCAAACGTGTGCATCGTCGGCTGGATCCAGGACGGCTCGGGCGTGTTCTTCGCCAAAGCCTGGACAGAAGGGTCGGCTATCATATCGCTGAACTTCTCTTGGTACCTGTTGACGCCCAGAAGGAGTTTGGTAAGCTCCTCGATATAGGTGCCCCACTTCCCGTTGAACTCCGTATTGGGCAGCTGCGTCACCTTGTTCGAGGCTGTGGCCGCGCCCCCTCGAAGCACCAACCAACGCCACTGCTCCAGTCCGTTTCCGCGTTCACAATTCACCACGAGGGCGGGCGCGCTTCTTGTCAGCAATTGCGACATAATGTCCCTCATCGTGTGCGCGAGCCGCCGGTTATCTTCTCCCATCTCGGCCAACGTGCTCACATTGTTGTGGGATGTTGCCGTGGTAACTGCCGACGCCAACCTCGGGTCCACTGCGCCGAATGCGTTCAAAAGCTGGTACTGGAAAACCGGAAACTCCTCTCGACTTCCCGTGTACTAATTCGGTCGGCCGAATAGGCGGACGTTCACGACGACTCGCACCAGCCATGAGAGGAGAAACGTTCACGCTAGCTTACAAGCGCTTACTGTAGCAGTAAGCCTAATAACATGTTACTGAATGTAGCGGAGCTGGGGTCCACGGACTCCCCGAAAGAGGTGATATGTTTTTTTCCTCTCCAGCACGAGTTGAGCCACAACTGGTTCTCAACACTCAACAGTACAAAGTTTAAGCATGAACCGCAGCATGAAATGTTGTAACATTCGATGCACGCGCGACGTCATTCACATATCCCCAGACATATATATATATATATAAATATGTATATATATATATATATATATATATGTATATGTGTATGTGTATATATATATATATATATATATATATGTATATATATATGTAAAAATCAGAGTGAGGGGGGCCCAAACGGTCATTCTTTGTCGTTGCGCGCGCGTAGCCGGATGGAGGGCACGGCCTCTGGGGGGCTACACCTGGGGGCTACTTTTGGGGGCTACACTTGGAGGCTACTCATGGGGGCTACAGTTGGGGGCTACACACGGGGGCTGCACCTGGGGGCTACACATGGTGGCTACACTTGGGGGCTACACATGGGGGTTCTGGGGGGACGGGGACAAGGACAACTCATCCGTAGTCATCTCTGCCCGAGCGGTTTCTTCCTGCACCATGGCACCCAAAGCGAAGGCTAAGGCGAAGGCTAATGGGAAAACTGACCGGATCCATCGCGTGCAGAATCTCCCCCAGGGTTCCGGCGGCCTCGCTGGACACAATGCAGGAAAACGGGCCAGCATCTTAGTCCGCCCTGGATCATTTCATGCCTGTCCTTGCTGCGGTGCGCCTGTACGAATCCCACATGACTACAAGGCAGGCAACGTCGTCCATTAGATGCCCGATACGGGTCCACACCCCTGGCGGCAACTGCCGGTATGATTACGATGTCAAGACGAAGCCGCATTGCTGGCGACACTGTCCGGTGGTGCCTGAGGAGCGCGCTGCTGCCCGGGAAAAGGCGGTGCGAGATGTTCTTCTCGCCATGGAGGTGCAGATCCAGGTTGGCGACGCCAGCGAAGCCAGGGCTCCAGGGGCGCGTGCGCACCGAGGCAGCTTTGCGCGTCCCGCTGGCTGGAAACGTGGCGCAGGCTTGCGTGGCGCATGTGCAAGCAAGCCCGTGATTCCTGCCGGATCCCTTGAAAAAGACCACCGACACCTGCTGCTCGCCCTTCTTCCCCGCTTTGCGCCCTCTTCCTCCGCCCTCGCCCTCCTGCTCCTTCTGCTTCCTCTGACAGGGCGCGCCCGCGCGCAAGGCTTCGCCCGCCGCCTCCGCCGCCCCCTCACTCTTACCCGCGACTGCGGGGTGCTACGTCATGGTTCCTGAAATGTTCCATATCTGTTCTCATAATTTCTGGGTTTATGTCTTCCCCCCCACTCCCCCCATATTCCCATAGTTCCTTGGGAACCGAGGATCACTCGTGTCTGTGTGTTGTTTCCCCTTCCGAACTCTCATCTGGAACTGCTTGACGCCCCTGGGCCCCCGGAGGCATAACGCGACGAACGACCTTGTGGCGTGATCTCTTCACGACGCGAGGTGGTCTGGGCTGTCTGCTCCATCTCATCCCCCGCATGTTGCTGATATCCCAGCCACGTGCACGTGGTAGTTGACGTCTCCGCTGCGCGCGAGCATGCGAGAATGCCTCTGGGAGGGCCAGCGCCCTACCACGGTGAACAGTTGGGGTGCGGGCCCCAGCAAGCCAGGGCCACCCTGCACGGTGGGGGTAAGACCCGAGGACGTCGGCTTACCCTGCTCCTCCTCCTCCCCCTCCCCCTCCCCCTCCCCCTCCCCCTCCTTCTCCTCCTCCTCCTCCTCCTCCTCCTCCTCCTCCTCCTCCTCCTCCTCCTCCCCCCAGCAGAGAGGGCCCGCCTCGACCGCACGGGGGGGTCCACCGCGGCAACGGCCCACTCGCCGCCGCGCGCGCCGCCCAGCGAGGCGGCGGTGGCCCAGGGGCCCGAGAGATCGGCACCTCGCGGGTAGCGCTAACGTCAGCGTCGCTGTCGCGGTCGCCGTCGTCCATCGGCCGGGCGTCGCCAGGAGTGGCCCAGGGCTGGACCAAAGCATTGTTTCTCGTTCTCGTGTTGTTTTCGGCTTCCCTCGCTCTGTGTTCGTCCCGCCTCCACTGCAAAACGACGTCGCGACGAAAACGACCCACGAAATCGCCAAAACACCGCTGTATGTCGAGCCCTGGAGTGGCCCCTGGCCCTGGGTGGCCCACAGCTTCCCCAGGGAGGCGCAGATCGCCTCTGTGAGCCCCAGGGGGCCCCCGAAGCCCCACAGTGGCGCGAGAGGCCGGGAGCACCTGGGCCAGGACCAATCCTCCTCCTCCTCCTCCTCCTCCTCCTCCTCCTCCTCCTCCTCCGCCTCCCCTTCTTCCTCCTCCTCCTCACTTCCATGGAGGCCCCCTGGATGGCAATCGAGCAGATGGGGTCGGAAGACTGCGCCGCATCGCCAACGCATCGGCCATGCATGCCGATGCATCGGCGATGCAACCGCGACGTCGGCGATGCATCGGCGCTGTCGGCGTGGAGGAAATCGGGCGCCACCTCGAGCCGCATCGGCGATGCATCGGCGATGCGGCGCGATCCTCCGACCCCATCCACTCCGGTCCCATCTGCGAGGCCTAGAGTTCTGTGCCGGCGACCTGGGCCACCGTACCTCAATAGTTCTGGGGTGACCAATATTCCTGGGGGGGGAGGGCCCTGTAGTCCGGGGGAGGGGGGTCCCTTTAGTCCAGGGGGGGGGGGGCCTGGTAGTCCGGGGAGGGGGGCCCTTGTAGTTCCAGGGGGGGGAGGTCCTTGTAGTCTGGGGGGGGTCTTAGTCCAGCGGGGGTGATGCGTTGATCTTTGTCGTCTGACGTGCCTGAAGTCCGTGGGTGGGCCCTTGCAGTTCGGGGGTGGGTCCCTGGGGGGGGGGGGCCCTGTAAGTCCAGGGGAGGGTCTTGTAGTCCCAGAGGGGGTCCCTGTAGTCTGGGGGCCCAAAACTAGCCAGAAACCCAGCCCCGAAGCCCCGCGCGCGAGGTGCGACTGGGGGGAACCTCGTCGCACCCTGGCCGCAGCAGGCTCTTCCACGGACGCGGGAGGCCGCTGCGCCGCAGCGCGCGGAGCGAAGAGGCCCAGGACTACCCTGACGTAGAGCATCCCGTCTCTTGGTACGCGGCCTCACTCCGGTCACTTTCCTTCCTGCCTTAGCATCAGATGCCACCTTTCGTGCCCCTCCGGGAGAACACCCCCCGAGGTGTTCCGTGACACCGGCACGCTGCTGGATCACGTGCAGCGTACAGCGCCTGACCCAGACCCCCGACACCATGATTTGTTCATTACGTCGACCCCTGGAGGTCTCGACCTCCCCTGGACCTGTTTTTCATCCTGAGTCGATTTCTGACCGCCCCAAGGGCCGGTAAGGGCCCCCAGAGGCCGAAAACAGCCAAAAACCTCCCGTCATGGTTTTTTCATTCACCGAGGGGGTCTGGGGATGTCTGGATAAACTTGACGTAGCTCTGGGCATCGCGCCCCACGGGGCGCGACGCGCCGTCGTCTTCGGGCACCCCCCTCTTTTCCGCCCCCGATTTACGCAAAACCCGACACAGAACCCTATCTTTGAACCGCTTAAGATGCTGGATCTCGGACGCGGGCGCACCCGCAGGCCCCCCAGAACGCTGGGCCTCAAACAGTGTAGAACTAATCTCAACCCGGGATCCCTTCCAACCCGAAGGGCCCCATACCTCAGAACCCCATCTCTTGATCAGGGGGATGCTGCAACTCGGACTCGGAGGCACCAGCAGGGCTTCCAGTGCGGGCACGAGGTGTATCCAGATCCACTGCGTCTTGGAGTTTCGGGTTACCTTCCCCAGAAGCCAGAGGCGCAATGGAGATGGATGAAAATCTGGCTCCTATAAGGGCCAGACGTTTGTCCATATCCACTGCACCTCGGCCTTTTGGCGCCCCTTCCAAGAAGGGCCAGACCGCTGTGGATATGGATGACAACCTTGCCTGCGTCCAGGCCGCGTGGCACAGAAAATTCCCAGGTAGCCTCTGGCCGAATTCGCGTCGGCTTCGCGTCGGACGTACGCCGGAACATCGCCGCGCGAACGGCGTCCCACACTGGCGGACGTGCAGACTGGATGACACAAGTGTTGCGCGCTGCGGGAGGCCTCCCGGATTTTTCTCATACAGTGGAAGCCAGTCCACAAGGAACTTTCCACAAGAAACCCAACCCTGAGACCCCAGGACGTCCATTGATTTTTGGTGTGGGAACTTCACGCTTTCCACAGCAAAACCATCGAAACCCAAGAAACCCAATGCACCCTGGAGGCAAGCAGGGTGTTCCTTGGCATGGGCTTCCACTGTAGCGAGGGGGAGGACTCAGACCCCCTCGCGTCGCGACGAAAATGGCGATGTGGCAAGGCTGAAGCAGGTTTCGGCCTCTGGGGGGCCCTTGCAGGGCCACAGGGCCTTCTAGAACAACTCGGGCTGAAAAACCAGTGCTGGGGAAGGGGTCAAGACCTCTGTGGGTCCGCGTTGTAAGGAAATCACTTCGTTGGGGGCTTGGGGAGGTGGAGAGGTGAAGGAAACGAGAAGGAGGTCGTCATCGTCGCGAAGATCAGAATCTCGAACACGTGAACCTGGCACGACCCTGAAAAGGGGTCCCCTGTCAACCAAATCGATGCCATGCGAATCAAGGACATACAAACAGGGCGCTGCAATGCGCAGTCCCACACAATGCCATGCAATGAAATGCAACGCAATCCAAAACCGTAAACATACACATCGAAGCAAGGCAAAACGCACATCAGGGCGACGACAAGCAGCGCAAATGACAGGCAGGTTCCGCCGCCTCAGAGGCAACGACAAGCAAGACGATGCCAATACGAGCAAACGGAGGCCCCGAGGGCTCCCCCGGACGGCCCCAGCCGGCCGCGCAGCGTCCCCAGGGCATCCGCGGCGATCCCAAGAGCAGCCCACACGAGGGTCCCCATGAGGCGGCGCCCCCCCCCGGTCACTCTTGACACCCATGCCGCTGAAACACAGGGCATCCATGAAGGAGCCCGGGGCACGCGAATACATGCACACAGATAGCCAGATTCCCCATAGTGCCTCATATTTTCTGGGTTTCTGTCTTCCCCCCCACTTCCCATATTTTCCAATATTTTCTCGGGAATCGACGATTCATTGTGTCTGTGTGTGTTCTTTCCCTCCTGAATCTTGGGGGCATCCTTCGGATGGTTCTTTGTCTTGCTGGGGGGCTCCAGCCACAACGAGTAGGGGGTGACCCCTGCGCGCCGTCCAAGACCCGCAACTGTGGCGAGAACCGCAGGTCCGCACAGGGGGAGAGCACCCCTCGGTGCAGGAGGGCGGGAGAAGCCCGCAGCCCACAATGCATCCTTGTGAGACTGTTGGGCAAAGATGGCTCCACGATGGCTCCACGATAGCTCGACATGGCTTCCAAGACGCGGCAGTATGGCCGCAGGACTATCCCAAGACGGCTCCAAGTTGCTGCGGAGCGTCGCAAGGAGACCCCCGAGAGGCAGAAAGGATTCAAACACTAATGGGTTTCAGCACTTTAGGGTTTAGTGCATTTTCGCTTCCGTTGACCTCGAGGCCTCACGATGGCCACACCATTGCCCATGAGAGCCCCAAGATTGCCCAGAAGGGACCCAACATGGCTCCAGGAGTGCTCCCAGATGGCACCAACAGCTTCTCCTGCTTCTCCTCCTCCTCCTCCTCCTCCCAATTGCATCTTCATCCCTCCCCCCTCCCTTCCCTTCTCCTCCACATCACGTTCTCCTCCGCATCCTTTTGCTCCATATCCGACGACATATCGGCAGTTCAACTCATGGGAACGCTCAGGCTGATTCCGAGCTTGGGCTTGACGGCTGACTCACCTCTCTCTTCCAGAGAATGGCCTTAGCCTTTCTGGTCAGGGCACTTCGCATGGCGGTCGTTACTGAATAGACTGACTGGTGGGGATATGCGAGGCGTCAAGCGTTTTGCAAGTAGGGCAGCCATTAGAATAACTGATGTGGCTGTCAAGGTCAATGATCACTATAGCCTGTGGGTGACCAGCGATAGCCATTATATCAAAAGATACCGCCTTACATCAATGATACTGCTCGGGAGGTCAAGTCTCACTACCAGAAGACCAGTGGATCCCAAACGGGAGCTAGGTGTCGAAAAAGCCACCCTCCACCCGAAATACCTGTTCTGTAAGACAATGTGTGCGGCGCTTAGGCGACACTCATATATTTAACACCGAACGCCCTATCCATGAACATGTGCGCGGGGCCATAACGATAAGCGCCTGTTGAAAACCAACTCCAAATCCATCGTGGAACTTTTGAACGTCTGAAAAACGAACGTGCGCACCGCTGAGGCGAGGAACACATTTAAAAGCTGCCTGCCCTCCATCCGTGTAACTGCTGGACCTTTCAAGGCGAAAAAGCCTGGCCTTCCCGACGCACACGTATTGTTGCGCGACGTGGAGGAGCCCCTTATGGTAAGGAATTTTATGGAAGATGGATGGAAGAGGGGGAGCAGCTGGACTGTCAGAGCAGGAGAAACGCGACGAGGGTGGCAAGCGCCTGAGGAAGACACGGCCAGGAACGAGGAGGATGAGGTCAGGAGGAGGTCAGGAGGTCTTCGACGTCAGGCACGAGCGACCGCAGAGCCCGGATGGCTAGTATATAAGAGTCTCAGCCTCCGAGTGTATGCGTCCTCCGCTAGGGCAATAAAGTTTTGGCACCTACCTCGTCCGAAGCTGCAGGCGTCCACCTGGTGGGCTATCGGATTCGTAACAGAATTCCCTCCCTCCCAGCTCCCTCCCTGGTCCCTCCCGCTCCCCCTTCGCTCCTGATCGTGCCCCTGATCCTGGAGAGTTCCGAGCGGGCTCGCGCAGAGGGGGGCAGGCCATCTTCCTGGCACCCTCTTCTATTCCGAGTGCTGGAAAATCGGTTGCAGCGTTTACAGCCGGACCAAGTACAGAAGAACATCCCTCAAGAACATGAGACCCTCCGCTGGGACAGAAGAGACCTCCTTCAAGGTACCCTAACTCCAGGATGCGCAAGAACATACAACAAACACGAAGAACATTGGGGTACCCTCCCCGAGCCGACTTCGATCTTATACTTCGGTCAGACCGTAAACGAAGGGCCGAAACCTTCCACACTGCTTGAGCAGGGACCGACCGTCCCGGCATTCCTATAATCCTACCACGAAATGTTTCTGGAACCCAAAAATGTTCAAAGAACATCAACAAGGCTCTTATAGCATAGACCCGATGTGTTAAAACAGGACAACCTCAACCAGAAATGTCCTGAGAACATTTCGTGGGAACCACGAAAGGCTCTTAGAACATTGTTTGGTAGGCAAGGGCTCCTAACTTCGCGCTTCGCGCTGCGTGAAGCGCGAACAACTTCGCGCTCTCGCGCCGCCCCCAAAGGGGAGAAGAGGAGGACGAGGAGGAGGGGGAGGAGGAATGAGGCCCGCGAAGCGTGAAGCGCGACGAACTTCGCGCCTTCGTGGGAGCCCCTGGTAGGGCTATAGGCGAGCCAGGACGCTGCGCCCCTGCTTCACCTGCACCGACCCTCTCTGGGCCTCTCCGGTCCTGCTCTCTGCACTCTCCCAGGGCCCTGCCCTGCCCACTCCCGCCCAGCAGCAGCCTGGCGAGCCAGGCTGGCGGGGAGAGGGAGCGAGGAGGCTCTGGCTTCTCTCGTGCCCCGCTCCTCCTCCTCCTCCTCCTCCTCCTCCTCCTCCTCCTCCTCCTCCTCCTCCTCTTCGCTGGCCCCGTGGCCGGCCCCTCCTCCTCGCTCCTCCTCGCTCCTCCTCGCTCCTCCCCTCCTCCTCCTCCTCCTCCTCCTCCTCGCTCCTCCTCGCTCCTCCTCGCTCCTCCTCCTCCTCCTCCTCCTCCTCCTCCTCCTCCTCCTCCTCCTCCTCCTCCTCCTCCTCCTCCCTCCTCCTCCTCCTCCTCCTCGCTCCTCCTCGCTCCTCCTCGCTCCTCCTCGCTCCTCCTCGCTCCTCCTCCTCCTCCTCCTCCTCCTCCTCCTCCTCCTCCTCCTCCTCCTCCTCCTCCTCCTCCTCTCTCCTCCTCCCCTCCTCCTCCTCCTCGCTCCTCCTCGCTCCTCCTCGTCTCCTCCTCGCTCCTCCTCCTCCTCCTCCTCGCTCCTCCTCGCTCCTCCCTCCTCCTCCTCCTCCTCCTCTCTCCTCCTCCTCCTCCTCCTCCTCCTCTCCTCCTCCTCCTCCTCGCTCCTCCTCGCTCCTCTCGCTCCTCTTCCTCCTCCTCCTCCCTCCTCTCCTCCTCCTCCCTCCTCCTCCTCCTCCTCCTCCTCCTCGCTCCTCCTCGCTCCTCCTCCTCCTCCTCGCTCCTCCTCGCTCCTCCTCGCTCCTCCTCCCCGCTGGCCCCGTGGCCGGCAGTCGGGCAGTCGGAGAGTAACGAGCCGCAGGTCAGCCAGCGTGGGCCCCGAACAGTACATGGGCTGCTGCACGGCAGGCGAGTCAGGTGCGTGGTGCAGGTTGTGCGGTGTGTGCTACAGGCCTCGGAAGAAATTAGCGAACACATGCCATGGGACGCACAGAGACATACTAGTACTATATGCTCTCCTGGGAGGCGTGCGTCCGACCCACACATATAGTATAATTACCCATCTTGTAGTATATCGTTTCCCGAGCGGTGTGGCCCGAAAGCGCCCGCCACGACGCACATACTGTAAGATTTCTCGGTGCGCGCACCGCCCCCGGGGGGGCGACGCACATATAGTAGAAGTATGCTGGGATGACGCCGATGCCACATTGATCCGTCAACGCCTCCCCCTCCCCCCAATGTTCAAAGTTGGTGGTGGGTCTGGTGAGATGCAGTTCGACCGCGGTCTCCCCCGCGCGTGCCAACGTTGAGTTTGGGGGGGAAGGGGAAAGTTTAGTAATCGTTTCCCTCTACCGTATGTGGTGCCCTAGACGTGGTGCAAGCTCGAGGCGGCAACGAATCAGCAACGGGCGGCAATGGGGCGAAACCTCGTCGGAGCCACCCAGCGCAGGAGGCTGCGACGAGGCGGTAACAGGCGGCAGCGCGGCGAAACCTCACCAGACCCACCCACCCGGCGCACGAGGCGACCACGTGGCGGTAACGAGGCGGCAACAAGCGGCAACGTGGCGAAACCTCGCTGGGCCCACCCCACCCAGCGCACGAGGCGGCAACGAGGAGGCAACGGGCGGCAGCGTGGCGAAACCCTGGGGGACCCCCAGTGCCAACGTTGGTGGAGGGCTTGCCTCGGGGGGGCCAGCGGCCACGCTGGCCAGTCAGCGTCGTCGACGGCCCCTTCGGGGAAGTGTTCTGCGGGTCCGTGGGCGGAACCGAACAAAAGTTGACTCGCCGCCTCCCGATGGTGACGCGCGCCCGAGCGTCCGCGGCGGCCGCCAAAGGGGGCGGGCGCCCGATCGACGACCGCGAGAGGCCCCCCACCCCAGAAGTTGAAGCATACCAGAGAATAACAAAACACAACAACAGCGTGTCGATTCTTGAAGCAGGAAGGCGCTTGAAGTAGATATGGGATCTGGAAATCCAAAAATACCCACTTTCAACGACCAGCGTGCAGATGCACTCCTCAAGCGCGACAGGGGGTCTTCGAAACACACCGCGGGCCCCGTGGGGCCAGGACAAGCTCGCACGCGAGGAAGACAGCGCAGGTGTCGCGCAAAAGCCTTCGTGTCAGGACTTCGGGGCGCCGGTCGTCCCAGCGGGCCCTGCCCGCTCGGGCCCCCGGGGGTCGCCGGCCAGGCTGGGGCGGGCGCTCGCGCGCCCGCCCGCGGCCGCGGCCTCTCTGGCACCGCTGGTCAAAGGCTAGCGGCGCTTGGCGCCTCTCGGGTTCCGCGCGGGTCGGGGGCGAGTTGGGCAGGTGTTGAGATGACCGGCGTGCGACGCAGAACCCGGTCGGTTACATTCTCTTGAACTGGCAGAGACACACGAAACAGCTTCTCGTATGGTGCTGCTTGCCCCTTGAAGGAAGAGCCCCACAATGCAAGCACTGTTCGGGGAACAGGTCAGACCCTCTATGCAAGTGCAAGCACTGATTAGGGAAGACTGATAAACTCTCGGAGGTCCGCGCGGACATCATGGACCGGGGCTGGCCCCCCCTCCCTGGCGCACGGAGCGCGCCAGGGGCGGCGTCGGAGGCGCCGCCAGGGGGGCCCGGCGCCGATCCAAGAAGTCCGCGTGGAGCTCCGAGGTTTGATGCTTATGTCGGCACGCCAAGTGTTCTTAACGCGCCGAAGTAGACGAAGCCAGCACCGTGGCAACCTCACTGCAAACCCACGGCGACCCCACGGCCAACCCGTGGCCAACCCGCGAACGAATCCCGTGTCCGAGGCGGAGTTTGCCCTGGTGGTCGACACGCCCCCCCAAGGTGCAGGGCCGCGCGTCGGAACAAACGGCGCGGCGACTTACGCAGTTAACACTCCAAACGGGCACCCTGCGACCTGCGAGCTGCCCGCGCGGCATCGGCCCTGGGGCGCGAGGGCAGCGTGGCTCTCCGGCCAAACAAAAGAGAGCGAGGCGAAGAGACCGGCAGCGGCGCCGTGAGCTACCACCAGCCTGGGCCCCAGCCCGTCCTGCGCCTTACAGCCATCGTAGGACGGAGAAAGGACGAGGGTAAGATCAGGCAGCGACGAATCTCAGACCTCCTCGCGCTGCGAGAAAATCACGACGGGAGGTTTTTCGCGATGTTCGGCCTCCAGGGGCCCTCACAGGGCCTCGGGAGCGTCCAAAAACGACTCGGGATGAAAAACGAGTCCCCGGGAAGGGATCCAGACTTCTGAGGGTCACGTCATGAACAAATCACGACGTCGCGAGTCTCAGATCGAGGATCTCTGAGATCTGGCGGTTCCAGAGGATGTATCGAGCGCCGCGGCCTTCTCAGAGCGTTCTGGAACGCTCGGAGAGCGTTCTGGAACGCTCTGGAACGGAGTATTCCTCGTCCTCTCCGTCCGATTTCGTGGCGCCACAAGGAGTGAAAGAATGCGAGGCGGGCGGTTATCCACGATCACCGCCTCAGGGATCGAACCTCGGGGACCTCGCTCGGCGGCGGAAAATGCTTGTTGGGTCTCAGAGCCCCAATACAGTCGGGGCGTTGACCTAAGGAACCCTGAATAAGGAACGAGGCCCCTTTTTGTTCATAAGTTAAGCTTCGATTCCCTATCGAAAACATAAGGGAAACCTGAGACAAGCTGTGAAACACTTAAGGAACGCGGAGCCCCTCCCCAACGAAAAGGGTTCCTTCTTCAGGGACCCGACTGTACATCCACGTCCACCGCCCGCCCAGGTTCCCGAAGATTGCTCCCCCAAGGCAACGGCTGTGGACAAGAAGCCCGCCTCGGAAGGACGGCAACTGCTTCCGGCCACGCCGAGCCCGGGCCACGCAGCTCGGGGGCGCGCACGAGGAGGGCGCCCGAGAGGGGGGGGGCGCAACTCCCGGACGGCGGCACGTGCGCGGCCCGGGGGGGGGGCAGGGGACGCCTCGAAGTAACAGAGAGGCGCCGTGCATGTCTGGGGAGACATCATGACCCCCGCCATGGCATCCGGCCCCGCGGAGCCCTCGCCCTCCTCTCCGCCGCCCCCGCGAAGGGGCTCCCCGACAGTGCTCCGAGGCACGGCCCGCAGACCAGAGCCCCTCCCAAGCCCGAGCGGCGTCCAGCGCCTCGGCCCGTGCAGCGCAACGCCGGCAGCAGACCGGGAGGGCCTGCGCGCCGGCCTGGCCCAGGCTGGTGGTGCCGCGTCGCTGCCAGTCTCCGATGGAGATCCCCCACACTGGCTCTCCAGGGCCTCAGGAGGCAGCTGCCTCCCACGAGCAGGCTGATCTGCGCGACACATTGCAAGCCGAACGACAGGCCAGAGCGGAGACCAGGAGTGGCTACCTGCAGACAGACGAGACCAGCAACATCCTGCGCTAAAAGTGCCGCTGTCCCACTTGCCAGGCGGTATTGCGCTTTGGCTGAGCGGAAGGATCTTGCAAAATGATCTGCGTGACCACCTGTGCACGACCGTGCTGGCCATGGCATGGGCTAGCTCTGGCACTCCGAACTCGTGTTCGTTCGGGGCTGGCCATACATTGGGCTGACTTGCCGAGAGCGTGACTATGCCTACTCCTGCTCGTCCTCCTCCGCATCATTTAATATGAAAGAAAAGCAATCAACACAAGCAACAGCAACAGCAACAGCAACAGCAACAGCAACAGCAGCAGCAACAGCAACATCATCAACAACAACAACAACAACAACAAAGATAGGCACCCACTACGCTTCTGCCAGGACCTCTCCTGGGATGCGCTCTGACCAGAATTTCGAGGCGAACCCAGTGGTGGCGACGAGGGCCTCCAAGGCGGCCCCAAAAGGTGAAACACGAGGGAAAAGTAAAAGTAGCGGTATGGGTTGCCCTTCCCTCCTATCATCATTCTCCTCCTCCGCGCGAGGGTGACCAGGAGTTGCGTTGAAACGATGTGCCAGCACGCAGCTCCTCTGGAGCTCCCCCTGGCCTCGGGCCGAGGGGGCAACGATGACCCTCCGAAAAAATGATCGACCACGTGCCAATCCAACCCACATGCCCACGCCGAACAGGCGTGCTGATTTTTGTTGGCAAACCGCCGGCCCCCTGCGGGGACATCGGGCTGCGAAGCGACGCATTCGTTCTCGGTCGTCGCGCTTGCGTTCGCCAATCGGTGCTTGCACGTAAGGCAAAGCCTCCGTCCGCTCGAGGGCTCTGGGCCATAACAACAAGAACCTGCATTAACACAACTTCTCGGAGGTCCGCGCGGGGGCTTCTTAGATCGGCGCTGGACCCCCTCCCTGGCGGCGCCTCCGGCGCCCGCGCGGAGCTCCGGGAGTTGATGCTTACCCATCGGTCGGAAGAAGTAGGCAGGAACACGAAGCATGAAGGCGGTGAAAGTAGATTGGGCTCCGTCCGCCCCCCTTGGGAGGACGGAAAAAAAGGTGAAGCCACTCGATCATTAAAGTAGGAAGGCGCTTGACCATAGACTGGGATCTGGGAGTCCAGAGATACCAACTTCCAACGACCGACTGGTACGCTCTGGAGCATGATCTTACGATGATGATGCTGCTGTTGTTGATGATGCTGATGCTGATGCTGGTGATGACGATGATGGTGATATGATGATGATGATGCTGATGATAATGTTGCTGATGATGAGGATGATCATGATGATGATGATGTTTATGCTGATGATGATGATGCTGATGCTGATGCTGCTGATGATGATGATGATGATGATGATAATGATGTTGATGATGATGATGCTGCTGCTGATGCTGCTGATGATAATGCACGCCGCGCGCTGCCGTCGCCGGCCGTCGGAGAGCGAGAAGCGACCGTGGCTGGTCCGACAAGAGAGAGAGAGAGAAAGAAAGAAAGAGAGAGAGAAAAAAAAGAAAGAAAGAGAGAGGAGGAGGAGGAAGAGGAGGAGTAGGAGGAGGAGGAGAAAGAGAAGGAGGAGGAGAAAGAGAAGGAGGAGGAGAAAGAGAAGGAGGAGGAGAAAGAGAAGGAGGAGGAGGAGGAGGTGGAGGAGGAGGTGGAGGAGGTGGATGAGGAGGAGGGGGAGGAGGAGGACCTCCGCCTTCTCCGCCTCCGCCTCCTCCTCCTCCTCCTCCTCCTCCTTTTCCTCAAGGCGCTGTTGCGCCGCGAAGAGAGTCGCAACAGCACCTGGGCCTGGAACAAGTCAATCGCCGAATCTCGAGGAACGAGTAATGGCGCACAAACACATAAACTTGCGGACGTCCGCGCCGATCTCTTGGGTCGGCGCTGGCCGTGCTCTCGCAACCGAGCTCCTGCTCCTCGACCCGCCTCTTCGGCGTTGCTGCTATCAGGGCCCCGTGCTTGCTGGTCTTGCCTGGGCCCGCGGTGGCCGCGCAGGGGCCGCTTGGGGCCCCCGCCCTGCAAGGATCCTGGCGGAGCGGAGAGAAACCTGCAGGGAGCCACACTCTCGGAGGTCCGCGCAGACTGCATCGGTTCGGCGCTGGAGCCCCCCCCCCCCGCCCTGGCGCGCGAGGGCGCGCGGCCGGGGCGGCGGCGGAGGCTGGCCAGGGGTGCCCCCCCCCCGCCGATCCGAGGAGTCTGCGCGGAGCTCGGAGGAAGCATGCCCGTGCCGCTTTAGTGCGTCCCTCGGCGGGTGCCCGCGGTCAGGACGGCATGCTGGGCGCGCGTGGAGGAGCACGGCTTCCGCGGAGAGGCGGCAGGAACATCAACACGAGGAGGACGGGGAGGAGGGAAGAGGGAGGCGGAAGGAGGAGGGGCAGGAGGAGGAGGAGGAGGAGGGCGGAAGGAGGACGAAGAGCGAGAGGGAGGAGGACGACGGGGATGAGGGTCGCAATGAGGATGAGGGGGATGAGAGAGCGTGCTGCGCCATTTTTTGTGGAATGGCCAGCAAGTTCAACTGCAGTCGAGTTCGAGCGGAGAGGGCACGCGAAGAGGGCGCGAGACTCTTCCGAGGGCAGCGTGGCTCCAATATACCAGTGCCCTCGCCTCGGAGACGGAGAGGGTATGAGATGCCATGCATAGGACGCAAGGGTGCCCGGGATTTGGCAGAGTCGACCTACTGATCAAACTCCACTGTACAGGAGGAGCTTCGAATCTCTGTTGCTACGAGGGAAGAGGTAGAGGGGGGAGAGAGAGATATGGGTAGAGCAGGACGGGGAGTGGGAGGAGGGAGGAGATCGGAGGAGAACGAGCGGAGCGGGGGGACCGCATTTCAAGACGTGGCGCCTGCGAAGCGACGGGGGTCAGCATGAGGAAGGAATGATCTATCAGAATGCCGCTGGGCTCCAGCGCCGATGGTTTGGCTCCTGATCGAACGGAGAGGCCATAAATAAATAGCGATACAGACGGGACAGGGCCACAAAAAAAATTCAAACACCGTGTCCCCCTCTGAAGAGGTTCTCGGCCGAGGCCCAAATCTTCTGAGGGTGCCGGCCACGCCTTCAAAACGCGCGCCTGGCCGAATAGAAACGAGGCCGCGCGGGATTGCCGCGGCACAGCGCCGCCTCCCGTCGCATTCAGCCAATCGGCAGGAGTTAGGAGTGCGAGGCGGGGGATATACATACAGTGGAGGCTAGTCCACAAGAAACCGTCCACAAGAAACCCAACCCTGAGACCCCAGGACGCCCATCGATTTTTGGTGTGGGAACGTCGCGCTCTCCACAGCAGAACCATCGAAACTTACGCAACCCAGGGCACCCTGGAGGCAAGCGGGGTGCTTCTTGGCACGGGCCTGCCACCGCTGTACTTCTCCACCGCCCGGGGAACCGACTTCCTGGGACCCCAGCGGGCGGTGGATCTGGACACGTCATGACCCCACGGGGCCCCAATGTACCCATATCCACCGCCCGCCGAGGTCCCCGAAGATCGATCCCTCGGGCGGTGGAGTTATGGATAACCCCCCGCCTCGGGAAGACGACGAGGAGACTGCCCTGGTCTGCCCCCCCTGCCAGGCCCTGCCAGCGGACCTGCCCTCGGCCCTCCCTTCCCGCTGCGCTCAGGGCCAGCGATTTCTGCCGCACGTCCGCACGGGCACGTGGAATCACGGACGCATGCACAGGCACGTGGAAGCCTCCCGAAGTCCTGGGTCCGAAACGTTGACGCCTCGCGTTCACTGTCGCCGCCCTCCGCCGGCTTCCGCCAGCACACCCGCCGCCGTTATGATGCCGTCGGCCTCCGCCGGCCGTCCGCCCCAGATCCGCCGAGCCAGAGACGATCATGCGGGTGGCGAGAAGACGCGGGCCTCACGCGAGAAGGCAGGGCGACCCCACGCCGCGGCTGACGCGGGCCGCCGCAGAGGCGCACCGCGCGGGGAAGAGGGCGCTCCCGCGCGAGCCTGCGCGGGAAGCTTGCGCGCGAACGCCCACGCGCCGTCGGCCCCGTGCTCTCGAGCCGCTCGGCAGCTCGAGGGCGCGGGCCCCTTCTGGAGTGCCCCCGTGGGGCGCGCGCGCGTGCGCGCGCGCCGCGCGCGCGCCTCGCAGACCCATGGGGGCGGCGGTGGCGCCCGCACGGGCCTCCAGAAGAGGGGCCTCCCGCACGGGGTCCGAGCAGCTGGGGCGGGAGACTGCCATCGGCGATGCCTCGGCGACGTCGGCGGCGCACCGCCGCCGCCGGTGGGGCAAACCTCGGGCTTCGCCCCGAGCCGCCGTCGCCGATGCATCGGCCATGCGGCGCGATCCCCTGGCCACACCTGCCGAACCCCCTCCTGGCCGCCCCCCCGGTGGCGGGCAGCGGTGCCGGCTCGCGGGCCCGGGTCGGGCGAGTCCCCCTACAGGAGGACGACAAGCAAAAAAGAAAAAGCCCAACAATGCTCACAACAGTAGCAAACAGAAACACTCAAAAATCGCCCCCAGGCTATGTCTTTAACTGTCTTCGAAACTTCCTCCTGTCGAGGGACAGGCCCGACCTACTCGTAGGCACGGCAACCCGGCGGCGCCCCTCACTCCCCCTGCGAGTGCTCGCTGTCATGGTCGCTCTGCCCCTGCGCGGAGCCGCTGTTCGAGCCGCTCTGCCCCTGGCGGGGGGAGGAGACGGAGGGGAAGGAGGAGGAGGAGGAGGAGAAGGAGGAGGAGGAGAAGGAGGAGGAGGAGGAGGGGCGGGCAGAAGCCCGGGGGAGGGGCCGCCGCCGCGCATCGGGCGGGGGATCGACGGCAGCACTGGTGTACCCTAAGGCTGATTCCTGTCGTCGATGTTGCTAGCCAATACGTGCAACCCTCGCAGCTCTGCGAGCACCCTGCGTCTGCCTCGCAGGACTCGAGGGGCAAAGACATGGCGGGGGAACAACATCCATTGTGCAATGGATCTCGTACCCGACAGTAGGAGCAAACGAACCCTGCAGGTGTTACGGTCGGGACCTGTTGCATGGCGCGTCGCTGCGGCGGCCCCGCCGACACGCCCCGCACGAGAGCGAATAGCGCGTCGCTCCGCTCCCGCGGGGCGGGAGGCTCGGCGAGGCTCGGGAGACTGAAGCGTGTCGCGCCGAGGCGTGGTGAGCCAGAACCGTCGGAGCGACTTGGGCGCGAATTAAGGGTGGGGCGATAAAAAGGGGGGGGGGAGAAAGGCGCCCATTTCGGGCCGCCCGTCGTCTTCGCCGTGTCTTCGCTTTGGCAGCTACGTAGCCGCCGTCGCCGCCCCGTTGCCGCCTCGTCGCCGCCCGTCGTCTGGGCATGTCTGTCGGTCGCTGCGCTTGTTGCCGCCGTCGCTGCCCCGTCGCCCCCCCCCCACGTAGATTGCACAACATAGATTGCACAATATCGATCGCGCAACATAGAGTTCACCACATAGCTTGCACCACATGGATCGTACCGATTAGAGTGCGCAACATAGATTGAATCACGTAGCTCTCACCACATAGGAGTGCTCCACATAGACTGCACAACATATACTGCACCTCGTAGATCGCAGCACTTCAACTGCGCAGCATACGTCGCACAACATATGTTGTATTACATAGTTGCACATCATGTATTGTACCACATATATTCTCCTCTCTTAAACAATTAGGTTGTACCACTCTCTCCCCCGGGGTTAAAGACCTCCCGGGAACCGACGCAAAACACATAGGATTCTGCCCCAATGTCCATCCGACATGTGAATCCATAGTATCCCAGCCAAACCGGTACCGCCCCCCCCCCCCCGCCATCATCTGCAACAAATACTATGCACGCGCACTCGTTTTATCAAACATAAGAAGTTGTCGAACACCCCTTGCAAAAACCTTTGGTTCGGAAGAATTTCAAAATCGAGTTCCAAAAAACATGACGACACATGGCTTCGCAACACAGAGTTTCTTTTCTGTTTTGGCAAGAAGCTTACGCGCGCGCTCTTGCAAAACCTTGAGAAAACAATAGGTGTGTCAAGATGTCCACAAAACATACTACCAAATGGGCTTCGCGCGCGCATGTCAGAAATCGTTCGAACGCCCTTGCGCGCGTGCCGTCGCGAGAATCCTCTGCAACAAATGGGACGAAGTGCACGCGCGCGCGTCGTCGCGCGCGAAGGCCGAACTCCTTCAAAAACCTTGCAAAAGGAAAGGATTTCAAAATCGATTGTCCCAAAAACATACAAAACACATGGTTTCGCAACACGGACGTTCAACAAAAAACGTGCGCACGCGCTCTTGCGTCGTCGTCGTCGTAGTCGTCGTCGCCGTCCCTCCTCCCTCGTCGTCGTCGTCGTCGTCGTCGTCGTCGTCCTCTGTTTTTCTCTTTGGCGTCGTCGTCGTCCTCTTTGGCGTCGTCGTCGTTTTCGTCGTCGTTGCCACCGCGGACGTCCTTCCTCCTCCTTCGTCGTCGTCGTCCGTCGTCGGCGTCTCGTCGTCGTCCCTCCTATTTCGTCGCCGTCGTCGTCGTCGTCGTCTTCCCTCCTCCCTCGTCGTCGTCGTCGGCGTCGCCGTCCTCCCTCCTTCTTCGTCGTTCGCGTCGTCGCCATCCTCCCTCCTCCCTCGTCGTTGTCGTTGTCGCCGTCGTCGTCCTCCCTCCTCCCTCGTCGTCGCCGTCTTCGTTGGCGACGTCGTCGTCGTCGTTGTCGTCGTCGTCGTCTTCGTCGTCGTCGTCGGCGTCATCGTCGTCGTCGTCGTCAGCGTCGTCGTTGTCGTCGGCGTTGTCATCACCGTCGTGGTCGTGGTCGGCGTCGGCGTCGTCGTCGTCGGTGTAATCGCCGTCGTCGTCATCGTCGTCGTCGTTGCCGTCGTCGTCGAAGTCGTTGGAGACGCCGTCGGTGTCGTCGTAGTCGTTGTCGGCGGCGTCGGTTCCGTTGCCAAGTGCCATTTGGTACCTACCGTCACGTTCTTGAGAGGTCTGCGACCAAGTTGCGGGTGGGAGGGTGGGATGTTTGCACGAGCAGTGGAGAGGACGGCTTCAAATTGAGCAAGTGACTGATTGCTCCACATGGATTGCAGAGCATTCATTGCTAGAAACACACTGTTTGGGGACCACGCTGGCCAGTATGTTCTTGAATACTCGCTCATTCGGTTTCAATAGAGTTCAGAGCGGCCCCGAGAGGCTACCCAGACGGCTCCAGGGCGGCGCAGGCAAACTGTTGAAATCCTGGTTAATTCAACGACTATGAATATGGTAAACATGTAGTGGCGAAACGGGCGAAATATGAGTGCGAGTTTGCCCGAGTTTGGAAGTTTGAAACAATTGCCCAGATCTGCAAGTGTGAAAGCATGTGTGCGCAAACACTACCGAAAGCTGGTGGAAAGTTTGATGACATTTGGGACAAATTCACCTGGATTTAAAATTTGGAATCGGTGGGCAGACAAACAAATTTAAGCAAGTTTGAACAAAGTTCGCCCGGAATTGGAAATTTGATATTTCAGTTTAAATGTGCAAAATGCTCGCCCCAATTTGCAAGTTTGAATGGAACGCTTGTAAGAAGTTTGAAACACTCGCCTGGATTTGGAAGTTTGGCAAGTTGGAGAAGGTTGAAAATAATCTCCAGATTTGAACGATCGGGAAAAAGGTCGGGAGACGGTGGCTGACAGGTTGAACAAATTTGGAAAATAAGATTCATCATTTTTCCAGACTTGTCTCATACGTCCATGTTCCCTCTGTCTCACACTCGTAATTCCGCTTTGCTTTGATTTTCGTACTTTTCGCATGATTCGAATATCCCGTGCCTGCTCACCAATTTGCCTGCTCGTGGCGACACAACCCAAGACGGCCCAAGAGAGCCCAAGAACGGCCCAAGAGACGCCCAAGACGGCCCGAGAGGGCCCCAAAAGAGGTTCAAGAGAGACCCAAGAGGAGGACCTCGAACTGACATTTCGAGCGCTCCGCCCCAACATGACCCCCGAGACAGCCAGCAAACGCCCAAGAGACCCCTAAGAGGCTCCAAGAGGCCCCCAATAGGCCCCAAAGATGCCCCAACTGGCCCCGAAAACGGTTCCTAAGAGGCAGAAGACCCCACCGCCCGTGGACTTCGTCTCTCTCCTGGGGGTCGGCGAGATGGCGTGAGCCACTTGCATAAATTTTGGTGAGGTAATGGGGGGAGTGCGCGATCGATCAGGCACGCGGCATACCTGGGCCACGGAGCGATGGAATGGATAAATGGAGCGCAGGGAAACAACAAACACACATGCGGGAAACCTTTCATGATTTTCCTAATTTTGTTATCCCGTCTTGAGCCGTCTTGGCCTCGTCTGGCGAGAACTGGAATGGGGAGGTATCGAGGGACAGCGCGATTCTTGAGCATTTTGTGCGAAGTCCTGGGCGAGATTGCAAGTCCTGAGCGTCGTCGCTCGTCGTCGTCGTGTTCGTCGTCGAAGTCTTCGAAAGCGTCCAGAGCACCCTTGGTCGGCGGCACTCGCCGGAGGCCACTACAATAAACGGTGCTGAAAAATCAGGAGGGGGGCGGGTGTTCTTGTAGCCGGAGGCCAAACAACACAGTTTGAGGCTGACGACTCTGGTCTGAGTGCCGGGAGCCCAACAGTTCAGCCTGATGGAAGCGGGGTGCGAGCGCCCAGGGGTTGGTACTTCAAATGGAAACATCTAGTGGCGACAAAAAACAACGGGCACCGGTGAGTGGGATACCAGCAGTCTTCAGAAATGTTGCGAAAGCTACAGCTGCTCGCCTCGCCCCTTCTCCCCCTCCTCCTCATCCCCCTTCCCCTCCTGCTCCTCCTCCTCAAAACTGAGCCCTGAAAATGGCATACACTTCCCAATGTGTGCGCGTCATCCATGCGCAGGGGCCACGCTAATCTTGACGGGAATCCACCTCTCCCTCAAGCTCCTCCTCCTCCTCCTCCTCCTCCTCCTCCTCCTCCTCATCCTCCCTACTTGGTTGCGCTGGCTGCGCCCCGACCTGAAGGCCGCTGCCGACGACGACGACGACAACGACGACGACGAAGACGACGGACGCCCAAAACCTCCGACATCATGATTTTCGAGCAATGTGGGCCAAGGAGGTCTTGACTACTCCCCGAGGACAGGCATCTCGATCGTTTTGCTGATGGCCCTGGGGCCCGTTAGGGGCCCCCAGAGGCTTTTAATGGCGAAAAGCATAACCTTTCTGCACGACGCGAGGTGCGGGGACGATGACCACCACCACCGCCAACACGACGACGACGACGACGACGACGACGACGACGACGACGGCGACCACGACGACGACGACGACGACGACAACGGCGGCGGCGGCGGCGGCGACGACCACGAGGACGACGACGACGACGACGACGACGGCAGCGGCAGCGGCCACGGCGGCGACTTGGTGGTCGTCCCTGTGGCGTTCCTGGGGTCCCAAAACGGTATGGTGACACACAGTGTGATGACCTCGAAATCCCAAAAAGATCTCACCGCACGGTCCGTCACCACACGGTTCTGGGATCCTGGAGACTCCAATCGCTCGAGGCGAACTCGGAGAACGCTCGAACCCCGCAACCGTAGGTGTCCCCGAATCCCCACATGACTCACCACAAGGTGTTGTCACCGCACCATTATCTGAGAGCCGACGTTGCGAAAAACTGTGACGCCGCAAAAGTCGCAACCAGAGCCCCGGACCCATCTTGCTGCTGCTTATTCCGAGCCAGATCGCTCTGTGATGGCCCTGGGGTCCGAAAGCGGGCGAAAACGCCCAGTGTGAACAAAATTGCGCATAGCCTGGATCTCAGGGTGCGGGCAAAATGTATATTTATATCCACTGCGTCCTGAATTTTCTGGGAAGGGGCGCCGAGAGGCCGAGGCGCAGTGGACACTGACAAAAACCAGGCCTCTGGGGGGCAGACTTTTATCCACATCCGCTGCGCCTCTGGTTTCTGGTAAAGGGGAACCCGACCTCCAAGAGGCAGTGGATATGGATAGAGCTTGCGCTTTCTTTTAAAGAGTCTGGCAAGTTTACTTGCATGGAGGGGTGGGGGGCCTGAACCTGAAGTAAACCGCAAACGATCTGCGCGTGCGGAAACCACGCGAGTCGAGAGGCACTTGCACGCCGGTGCTCGTCTGAAGAGGGGCGAGGGGGGATGGGGGGGGAGGGGGTTGACTACCTACCAGACCACCCCGACCCAACCCGAAGACCCCAATTTCGAGTTGGGGGGGGTACGGGTTCCATATGTGTTTTTTCAATGTTCCCCGATCCCCCCCCACTGGAAATGCAGGGCAAATTGAAGCCTTCGGGTTGGGTTGGGGTGGTTTGGTGGGGGGGGAGGGGGTGAACGCCATGCCAGTAAAATTGCCCGAATCTAAAAAAACTGCTCAAACAGCCCTGGCCGCACAGGAAGGAGGCGGTGCGGCCTGCAGGCCCCCCGCATTTTTCCCCGCCCGGGCCTGCGGGCCACTGCCCGTCCCGGAGCCGCCCGTGCCGGAGCCGCCACCGCCGCCCTCGGCGGAGCGAAGGGGGGGCAGGAGGGAGAGAGGGAGGTCGGGTGGGAGGGAGGAGGGAGGAGAGGGAGGAAGGAGGAGGGAGGAGGGAGGAGAGGGAGGATGGGGAGGAGGGGGAGGAGGGAGGAGGGAGAAGGGAGGAGAGGGGGTCTGCGTGCGCCCGAGCTCTGCCAAGCTCACCGCCGACTTCGAGGGGCGGCGCGCCGCCGAACGAATCCAAGCCAGGGGAGGAAGACAAGGGGGGAGAGGCCGCGGGAGGTCCTTCTCCTCCTCCTCCTCCTCCTCCTCCTCCTCCTCCTCCTCCTCCTCATCATCATCATCATCATCAGTATCCCCATTCCTCCTCCTCCTCCTCCTCCTCCTCCTCCTCCTCCTCCTCCTCTTGCTCCTCCTCACATCCTGCTCCTTCCTATCCTCACGCTCCTCGTCGCCCTCCTCCTTTTCCTCCTCCCCCTCCTCCTCTTCCTCCTCCCCCTCCTCCCCCTCCTCCTCCTCCTCCTCATCCTCCTCCTCCCGCTTCCCCCCTCCCCCAGAAGAAGGGGGGATGGGGGTTGTGGGTTGTTTAATTTTCTTCCACCGCCGTGCGCGCTTTCTCTGGCATCAACTTTCCGCAAACAAGGGAGCGGCCATAGAGAGGGCAAGACAACGCTGGACAGGAGAGGGAGGAGGGGCATGCTCGGAATGGATTCGAAGGTGTCCGGCAACTTTGACAGTGGTTGGCGATATGTTTCGGATGGCGTTGGCGGCGTACGGAGATGTTCGGACGTCTCTGGAGGTCTCCAGAAGAAACCGTGAGGTGCTCAATCTCCTCCACACTCCTCTTCCTAGGGTTCGAGGCGTGGCGACTTGCACGGTGGGCCAACAGCTTCAAGCGATTCCGCAAACACATACGCACACACACACACATACACACGTTTCGGCGTCGCGGCCACGCGCGTGGCGGCGCGGCGCAGATCAAGTCAGGCGGGATCACGCGGGCTGGCCCAGCTCATGCAGGGTGGAAAAGCTGGATCAACTCATCGGAGATCCACAGCAACGCTCGCGAGGGGGCAGTCGCGAGGAGAAGGGGCGAGGGGAAAGAGGAGAATGGGAGAGAGGGGATGGGAAACGAGAACATGGAAAAGCAGCGCGACAGTGACGAGCCGAAGCAGCAAGCGAGGCGCAATGGTAGGGCGGCGATGGCAGCCGACCAGGAAGGCGACCCACGGCAGCACACGCACAGATACAGCCGCACGCGCACTCTCACACATACACACACACGCACGCACGCACGCACGCACGCACGCACGCACGCACGCATGCACGCATCTTCTTTTTTGCGTCGGTGGCTGGGCAAAAGTTACTGCTCCGGCGATCGGGCATCGGTGGGGCGCGCTAGATGCAAACTGGGCCGCAATGCGCGGAAGGAGTCGGAGAGGAGGAGACCCCGGCGCAACGGGCAGAGGGGGCGCCGAATCAGGCGGAGCCCGCCGCCCTCCTCCCGAGAGACGAGGCTCGGCGCCCTGCCCTCCCCGTGTTTTTAAACAGGGCTAGGATCGGGATAAGTCGCTCCAGAGCGTTCCGGAGCGCTCTCAGAGCGTTCCGGAACGCTCAGGAGCGGCCGCGGCGCCCAATCCGCCCTCCAAGCCCGCCGATCCTCGGAGATTTCGGGTCATCCCGATCCGACTTTGCCCCGACCTCCGCGTCGTTTTACCGTTCCTCCCCGTTCTCGGAGGGCACCAACTATACACCAAAAACGCCGATCCTGGCCCAGGATCACCCTGGGCCCATGATCGGTGCATTTATGCCCTCTTGCCCAAGGCAGGAGGCCGTATACACCCATCCTGGGCCCAGGGTGATCCTGGCCAGGATCGGTGTTGGTGTATAGTTGGTGCCCTCCTACGTTCCTCCCCCCCCCGCTGCTCCCTGCGGCTGGAGGGCCCGCGGCCGGAGGGGGCCTGCGGCCCGGAGGGCCGCCCGCGAGCCGGCGAGCCGGCCGCGGCGGGGGCCGAGGCGGGGGCCCTGCTCGTCCCCCGCCCAGGCCAGGAGGAGGAGGAGGAGGAGGAGGAGGAGGAGGAGGGGAGAGGAGGGGGAGGGGAGGGGGGGAGGGGGAGGGAGGGGGAGGAGGGGGAGGAGGAGGGGGAGAGGGAGGAGGGGGAGGGGGAGGAGGGGGAGGAGGGGGAGGAGGAGGGGGAGGAGGAGGGGAGGAGGGGGAGGGGAGGAGGGAGGGGGAGGAGGAGGAGGGGGGGAGGAGAGGAGGGAGGAGGAGGAGGAGGAGGAGGGAGGAGGAGGAGGAGGAGGAGGAGGAGGAGGAGGAGGAGGAGGAGGAGGAGGAGGAGGAGGAGGAGAAGGGGGAGGGGGAGGGGGAGGAGGAGGAGGAGGAGGAGGAGGAGGAGGAGGAGGAGGAGGAAGAAGAAGAAGAAGAAGAAAAAGACCGAGGGAGGGAGCAGCAGGAGGAGGAGAGGAAGGAGGAAGAAACCTGGAAAGGCTGAGCGTGGACGCTCGAGAAGGGAGGAGGCAGGAGAAGAGCGAGAAGGACGAGGAGGAGGGCTCGTTGCTCGCGAAGGAAGAGGAGGAAGAAGAAAAAGGGCAGCACGGCGAGGTACGAGGTAGAGCTGGAGGAGGAAGGCGGGGACAGAAACGGAAGCAGGATCAAAGGCGAAAGAGGAGGAGCGGGAGCAGGAGCAGGAATAATGGGGACGAACAGCTTCAACATAGGCAGGAAGACGACGAGGTGAGGGTCGAGAGGGGCCCGCGCATCTTCCCTCCCCCCCTGCCTGCAGAGAGAGGGGTGCAGAGGCGCAGTGGCACGCAGGGGGGAGAGAGGAAAGATGCAGGGAGAGAGGGAGAAGGGAGGAGGACGCAGGAAAAAATGGGGGAAGGAGGAGGGAGGAAGGGATGAGGAGAGGAGGTTGAGAAAGCGACGCGGGACACTGCACGATGCGTGTTCCTGTCGGTGGTGCGGCCAGCGCGCGGCGGAGGAGGGAGGAGGGATCATGCTGGATCATGCTGCGAAGCCACTCACGTGGCCAGTTCAATCACTGTCACCGCTATCATCACCACCGCTGCCCAACCCCTGCACACGAGCACCAGCGAGCACTGTCTGCCCCTGACCCTGGGCTCTGAGCTGGGCAGCGACTCCCTCAAGCTCATTCTCCACAAGCAAGCGAGCGGCAGCGGCAGCAAAAGCAGCAGCCGCGTCCTCGCCCACGGGTGGGGCGTCCTCGCAGACCGTCATCACGTCGGCCAGCTCTCCGAAAGGGCGATCGGACGAGCGGGCCACATACTCATCGAAAAGGGGCCTCTCCTCCATTGGCCTCACGGCACCACCCACGCCCCCAGTTCCTACCCGAGGGGGTGGCGGGAGGGCACGCGCAGCAGCATCCAGCGCCGCCGCCTCACGCAAGGCCACGGGTGGGCCCCGATAAGACGGAAAAACACCCTTCTTAATTCGCTTGAGGTTTTCGCCCCCCTTTCGAGTGGGGGGGGCACACACTCTCTGAAGCCACCGACCGTCTGTCGTGGCTGTGGAACCACATCGCTGACAGAAGGTCAGCCCGAACGCGCGCATCCTGGCGAGGCGGTGGCTGTGGTGAAGCTTCACAGCGCCAACCCACACCTCTCCCGAGATCGCCTCGAAACCCTCACTAAACTCAGGGCTCAAACCCAGCGTTTCAGCCGAATCCGACGGCAGCGACGGGATCGGAACGCAGCACGGGGTCGAGACGACAGCGAGCACCTGGCTCCTCGGGACAATCATCTTGCACACATCGCAACGCCAGCGACCAGCGAAAGGGCGAAACTTGTGCGCACTGTCGCGGATTGCCTGGTCGAATTTAGTGGGCTTGCGGACCTTGGGCGCTGGCGGAGCTCTGACCCCTTCCCAAGGTTCAACCTCGAGCGCCAGCATCATCGCCCTTCTGGCCCTTCTACGCACCAGTGCCGCCGTCGTATCCCACAGGTCAGTCCGAGGGGGAGGGGCCACCACACACCAATCCCAGGACCACTGGGCCACCACCCCCGCATAGGCGTCGGCACTGGCGTTGCCCTGGCACATAAAAATATCAAACGGGGAAGTTACCGACGGCAGATTTTCCTCCGTGTGGGAGGGCGTCCAGAAAAGCGAAACCTCCCCGGGGCCGCGGGAGCGGAGAGCCCGAGAAGCACGAACCCACAAGTCCCCGTTCGGGCCCCGAGGGGTGGAGGCACGGCCACCGTGCCAATCAGAAAGCAAACTCTTGCAGTCGGTAATATAGCATAACGGACCTTGCGAGTGCTCAAGCGCGAGACAGAAGGCCTGGAGCTCTGCTCTAGGGACCGTTTGCCGACGGCCTGACAAAACCTGTCCTACACCGCACTGGGGCACCCAAGAATTAGGCGACGAGGGGTCCTGGCACATCATCACCACGGCCGAGCCGCATCGCCTACGCCTGGGATCAGAGCTGAACTCGCCCCCAGATCCGTCACCGAAGATGAACACAGGATGGCCTCCAGGCTCCGAGCAGAAATCGGCAATACAGCCATCCCCTAGAAGGACCTCCTGGGCCGTTTCCAAAGTCTCAACAAACCTAGGCACCGTGAGGTCCTTCGAGGGCACACCCCTGAGCCACAAGGCCGGCTGGGCCTCAAGGCCCGCGAGGGCCTGGGGGGTCAAAAAATCCGTTTTTGAAAAGTCATCATGTCCGCAATTGGCAGGGCATAGCCAAATGCGGTGAGCTAAAGTCTCAGGCTGCTCCTTACATCGGGGGCAAAGCGGCGGGCAGGAGTATCCTGCGGCAATCTGCCGCTCACGAGTCCACTGACCCCCCGAGATGACGGCAATGTCGGCGGCCCACTCGTCGAACTTGGACTTGGCAGCCAGGCGGTTCAGCTCAATCTGCACCGTAGTCATATCCGCCCCTGCTGCCAGATCCTCGCCCGCCTCATGGTGGGCCGCTTCCTTCCACTGCAGCTGAACACAATCATCCATGAAAGCGCCGAGCATATCCTCGAAGTGCGAAGGAACAGCTGTAGCGAACTGCTCATCACCAAAAGCAGGGAACAGCCAATCATCGATCGTACCATCTGGCAAAGGACGTGACCAGACATCAGGACTTCGCGGATCCCAGCCAATCTGCAAGAGCGTGGCCTGCACCGCGGCGATGGGGCCGCGCGCATCCTTCCACTTCACCACCTGTCGCTCAGCAGCGCCACGACGCAGCTTCGCCAGTGTGATCGGCCACATCTTGCGAATGCGAGGATGGAGCATCGGCTGGGAAAGCCACAAAGCAATCCACTCCTTCATCATCTGCTTCCTCAAATCTATGCCTGGATCAGAAACCCCAAACACAGCTTGTAGAACCGAATTCAAACACCTGCCACGCTTCGACCCAGCAACACTAGCTGCAGCATCCCGCCTCAAAGCCAACAGAGAAGATGGAGGGGTGCCCATAATCTGATGGCCAAAGACTGCAGCAGGTAGCACTCCAGTGGTGTAGAGCTTCTTGGTGATGAACCTGGTCTTGGGAAGCTGCCTCAATCGCATAACTTTTCGCTGCCGCCGTCGAGCCTGTGCACGTCGTTGCATCATCCGAGGCGCTGTCCGCCGTCGCCCTGCAGCAGCATCAGAGCCCAAGTCGACAGTGGAGCGCGCAAACTGCACAGGGATACCTTTGCGAACGAGTCGACGCTGTAACTCCACACCAATCTCATCAGAACTGGCGACAAGCTTCGTTTTGTCAGAAATCTTCAACCTGAGCTTCTTGAGCCCAGTGGCCATAGCGTCAGCAGAAGCGTCCAAATTATCAATCACCTGCTGCTTTTTGCCCTCCGCCCGACCGACAATATCATCCATATAACTCCACAATCCAGTCGGGGGACAAGCACGGTGGACCTCATCCAGCAACTGATGAAGCATAACTTTGGCGAGCGAAACGCCATGTCCAGAACCAGCGACGATCGAACGTGAAACCACCAAGGCGTCCGATATCATCTGGCCCTTCTTCAAAAGCCTGGGAGAAGAGTAAAGACCCACTTCCAGTAAGAGGACGATTGCTGGATATCCGATGTTCAAGCCAGCCTGCATGAGCAACACGAAAGACACCGAGTCGTAGAACTTAGTGGTCCAAGAACAGTGTCGCATGCTCAAAAGACAAGGCGTTGGCGCCTTCATCCATCACGGCTCTGATCAATGCCGCCCTGAGCGCTGAAGATCCAGCAATAGCAGTATCCCAAAATGCAGATTGGGCAGCTGACCATTCACCTGAGTGTTTCGCGCGCACCTTTGACCATAGTTTGTGCGGCGTCGGAACCAGACTCAACACTCTGTTGCCCCCAGCTTCCTTGGGAACCGCAGCACCCAGGACCGAGCTGAGGGACGACCGCCAGGCGCCAGCCTGCTCGATATTATTCAATATATCCACAAGACACTGCCTTGCCACCAATGGCTGTCGCTGAATATCAATGGGGTTCAGCACGTCCACGCCCTTCGCCTTCTTCGCTGGCAGCGTGGGCAGCACAGCGTCCACGTCCATGATGGCAATAGCAGGAAGTGGGTCATCTCGAGCAGCTGACAGACACTGGTCCATCATATACAAAATATCTGCAGGCTGATCGACAGGATCTCGCCACATCGCATTCCATTCAGAGGCAGACGTCTGGAGCATCGTCTGCCTGTCCGTGGTGATAGCACCTGCCGCGTCGCGGCCCTCCCACTCCAAGGGCGGAGCCTGCTTCACATGCCGATGTACAGCACCAGGCTTGGATGACCAGGACTCCTTCACCCACTTGACAAAGGACGAGCGCGACGCTAACAGGGCCCGAGAGGTCGACAAGTCCGCCCACTTGCGCGTGGTGCCCACCAAGGAAGTGAGCTGGCCAACAGGGACTCGATCCAAATCAGCGGCCATAGCTTTCCACAACTCAACCTCCTCAACGGTGGACGTCTTGCCGAAGTACTCGACCGTCTTATCAGCAGGCAAGACTCCAATTCTGGCCTGTACTTCACGTGCACAGTAAGCGGCCTGAGCATGATCAGCTCCATTGACACGGAGAGCAGCATGCCGAAAAAGCAAAGTGCTGACAACACCCCACCACTCGGCCTGCTCGTTCTTCATGTGAGCGCGCCCAGGGGGGGAAGTGACCTTGGCCCAATAGCAAGCAGGGCCGCGAGCACGACCTGAGAACTGCATCCAAGTACTGGCATCAACCTGCTCGTGAATCAAAGTGGCACGCTCCAATGTAGAAATCCAAGCTCCGTAGGACTCATCAAGCCGAGCACGCTCCTCAGGTTGCCATTCAAAGACAAAGTGCTGACTGCGGTCAAAAGCTGCAACTTTGCCACGGGCACCCTCTGGCTGATCCTCAAACAGCTGGGGGAGGCCCTCCCAATGCACCTGTGTCTGAGCTTCAAACCAAGTCTCCTCAGGGATGGCGAAAGACACAGTGGGCGCTGGCGGAGGCGCTGGCGGCTCCAGCTCGTCGAAGCCCTCCTGGTACTCGATGGGAAGCGCCTGCATGCGCCTCTGCCTCTGCTCTTCTCTCTTTTTAGACCGCTTACTCGCGGGATCAGCAACTGCAACGGGTCTATCGCGAACGGGAAGAGGCTCGGGCACTGCCAGGTGCCTATACCATCGCTGAGCACGGGCAGCCTTCACAGTAACAACCACTCCACAGTGTGTCTTCCATGGCACACGCAACTCAGCTCGAAGCGACACCTCTGGACAACCAACACTGGCGAGGCCATAATCGTACATCCGTCCTGGCCCCTTGTCGCAGGTCGCTCGGCAGGACGGCGTCACCACGACGGCGCCGAGCTTCTGGGGCCAACCAGTGCCTCGCAAGGCCGCGGGCTCGATGTTCCAGTCCGCCATCACCAGCCAGGGGTCCGCGAGCGCGCGCGTGAAAGCCCCCAGCGCCACCAGCACGTCATGGTTCCAGCCCTTCACGCCGAGGCGGCGATCAGGATCATATTGCCGCCCCTGGTGTGGATCACCGTCGGCGCGAAGCCACGGCAGGGGTCCAGGCGCCCAGCAGCGAGAGCCGTACGCCGAGCACTCTCAAAGCTCGACGTCGCCACATGTTTCTTCGCCAGAATCCACTCGCCACCAGACAAGCCAGCCTCTGACTTGCCCGAAGGGCGGGCGGCCGTGTAAGCCAGACGCCAGCCGTCTTTATCAATTGCCTGGCAGATGTCTGGCATGTCCTTCTCTCCTTTGTGCGTCTCAACTAGGGCCGCGATGCTGCGCTCCTGCTCCTGGGCTAAGAAACGCGCAGCCTGCGGGCCCCACTCCGTGATGTTGCCGAAAAAGATGCCCAAGGACGTGTCGTCATCAGACTCAGGCTGAGGTACGCCTGCAGATCCCCCCCTGCAGGACGGGGAGCGAGCCGTGCTAAACACGGCCTGCACCAGCACCAGCAGCCGCAACGCCCTTGCCAGCGCCCGCATTGCCGCCTTTGCCAGCGCCAGCGGCCTTGCCATCAGCGGCCGCACGCGCCTGCGCCTGGGCGCAGCTCTTGATGCGCTCCAGCATGGCCTTCTGGTCGCTCTCCTGCACCACGACCTTCGCCTTGCTGGGCCCAGCAGCGGCGCAGCCCGCCGCGGGCGTGCCTTCGGCGCCGCCGCCAGCAACGGCCTCGCCATCGGCGCCGCGCTTGCGCCGCTTGGCCGCCGCCGCCGTGTGCGCCGTCCTCGTGCGCTCCAGCAAGTCCTGGAACTCCTTCTGCTTGGCGTCGACCAGCTGGGTGACCTCCACCAGCTGCTTCTGGAAGTGCTCAAGCGCCTGCCTGTCGGACTCCTCCAGCTCATCGAGGCACTCGAACAGCCCAGGGTCCAGGGCGAAGCCCGACAGCTTGGTGGCCGCCTCGGGCGGGTTCGCCGCCTCCTGCACCTCCAGACGGTGCAGATCAGCGGCCAAGACGGCGTCCGCCGCCTCGTCAAACTTGGCCTGGTCCTTCTCAAGCTGGAGGCGGGACTGTTCCAGCTTCTTCGCGGCCTTCTCCAAAGCCTCCTGCTTGCGAGAGCAATCCGCCGTAGCCTCCTTGAGCAGAGCATGCTGGGGCTTGGGCGGCGGCGCAGGGGCCGCCGCGAGCTTCTGGGACGCCAGGGTGCTGAACTCCGTCGCAAGGCGCGCCGCGTCAGGGTCCCCATCGAGGCCTGCACCAGCGAGAGCCTTCGACAGGTAGTCCCCAAAGTTGGCGAGAGACGGCTGAGACTGCCCATGGTCATGCCATCCCCCGCCCGAGGACCACGGCGCCCACCACGTGCCGCTCGTCGTAGTACTCCATCCTGGCTGCGGGGTGTTGCAGACTGCGCACACCCCTTTCTGCTTCTTGAGCCTCCAATTCCACGCCCAGTTGCCACACTGCACGCAGATGGAGAAGCCCTGCTTGCCATGCTTGACCATCCGCTCTTGCAGGAGCTCACAAAGTATGCTCCGACAGGAGCTCACAAAAACACTTCAGACTGGTTCGGGAGACAGAGCTATCCCAGTTTGGCACGGAAGCGCGGAGCCCCCTGGTGCATCAGCCTTGAGCCAAAATGGCTACGGAGGAGGAGGGAGGAGGGAGAGGCGAGGAGACGGGGAGGGAGGGAGGCGGGGAAGGAGGCGGGGAGGCAGGAGGACGAGCAGGCGAAAGGGATGGGGCACTGCGGGGAAGGGGGGTGGCAGGGAGGGCAGACCCATACCTCTAGGTCGGGCATGTCCCCCTACAGGCGGATTTTGGACGAAGCATGAGAAACAGCCAACATGTATACAACCATCCTGGAAGGACAATCGAATCTCTGTCCCCAGACTGCCTCTTTACTACTTTGGGCACTCCTCCTGTAGAGGGACAGGCCCGACTTAACCGTACCTCCGAAGCCACGATCTGGTCCCCACGTCCCCGGGGCTGGCCTCGCATCCCGAGCTGTGCGTGTGTGCGTGCACTCGGCGGCCCCAGGGGCCTGGCGAGGGCCCCAGGGAGCCCAGCGCAGACGGAAGCCCTTGGCTCAGTTTGCCCCCCACCGAGCTGAAGGACCACAGCCCAGAACGAAGTTCGAGCACCCAGAAGAGCATCGAACCAGTGTCGAACGAGTCTCGCCTCGCGGGGCCCGACACGCGATGAGCCCTCTGGTTTCGATACGCGCTTGATGCTCGACACTCTGCCTGGTAATCAAGGCCACAGCAGGCTGGAACGTCATGACCATTGGCGTGCTCTTGGTCGCGACGCGCAGGGAGGTCTCCCCTCCGGGAGACAGGAGGCAGCAGGGAGAGGCGAGGAGGGGGGGGGGGCGGCCCTAGACCCCTCCGATTCTTCGTCCGTCCTCACTCCTCCTCCTCCTCCTCCTCCCTCTCCTCCTCCTCCTCCTCCTCCTCCTCCTCCTCCTCCTCCTCCTCCTCCTCCTCCTCCTCCTCCCCTTCCTCTACCCTGCACCCTCCCCCCTCCCCCTCCCCCCCCCCTGCGCCACTCCCCCCCCCCCCAAATCTCTCCCGTGCTCCGCCGGGTTCTGCCGTGACCATGGTCCGCACGGCCGCCCCCCTTTGGCCAACCCCGCCCCATCTGCAGCGCTCGGTGGGGCCGTGTGCCTTCTTCTTCTTGGAGTCGCTCGAGCTCATGCGCTTCATGGCCTTGCAGGGAGGGGTGGGGGTGAGGAGGCACGATGCAGGAGGGGGAAAGGCGGAGCGAGGAGAGAGGGGCCAGAAACGAGGGAGGGAGGGAAGCAGACGGGACGGGGGACGGGGGAATGGCTGGGGAGGAGAAGGAGGAGGAACGGAGATGATGGAGAATGAGGGAGGGGGGGAGGAGGGGAGGAGGGAGGAGGGAGGAGGGAAGGAGGAGGAGGGGAGGAGGGAGGAGATGGAGGAGGGGAGGAGGGAGGAGGGGGAAGGGAGGAGGGCGGTGAGGTAGAAGGGGAGGGCGGAGGAGGGCGGGCGCTCGTGTTCTTGCAGGCGAGTGCGGAGCCCCGTGGCTGCGGCCAGGAACGACACGACAGATGGACCAGCAACGGTCGACAGGCGAGACACAGGGAGCGGGGCGGAGGCCCCGCGTCTGGACAACTGCATGGGCGACCATGGGGGGGGTGAAATAATTTGGAGAGAAAGATCCTGGCGCATTGAACAAAAACAGGACGAACATATTGTCACGGTGCTCGGCCTCCATGGGGCCCGCATCGGAACCCAGGGCAGAGAAGGATGCAAAACGGGCCCGCGGGAGCGACCATGGGCGACCATGGGGGGGGTGAAAACAGCTTGGAGAGAGAAAGAGATCCTGGCGCATCGACCGAAAACAGGACGAACATGCTGTCACGGTGCTCGGCTCTTAGTAGACCTCCCCTTAGTGAAAACGGCCTGGGACCGAAACCGACGGACCTGGACCCGCAAAAATGACGGCCGCGACGCCCTCCCGCGAACCGAAAACGGCCAATTCACTACTCGACGTGTGAGGGTAGGAGGTCCGTCCAGCCCCGATCGGCCTCCATGGGGCCCGCTATCGGAACCCCGGGCCGAGAAGGATGGCAACAACGGGCCCGCGGGGACGGGGTCGAGAGGCCCTGGGAATTACCCGCCTGCCGCTGCTCCCCGGACCTCTCAAGGATGCACGCTCCGGCCAGGGTCTCGAGGCGCACTGAGCCGTGGCACGAGGGCTAATGCGGGATGACGATTAATAAAAAAAACGGGAACGAACGATCAAAAAAATAGTTTTCTGTTAGTTCTGCACGATTTTCTGACTGGAGGAGAACGATTAAAAAATAAGTTGTTCCAGCCCGCGGCCGGTTTTTTCGAATCGTCATCCCAGGCGCCGCCGCGTGAACTTGACCCCCGGTCATTTATTAATCGTCATCCTCTATTAAGTCGGGCCTGTCCCCCTACAGGCTGATTTTCGAGGAAAAATGAAACATAGCCAAAACAAGTTCAAAAATTCGCAGAGACCTATCAGAAAATAGTCCCCAGGCTATGTTTAGACTATTTCCCTACCTAGGCTCTGCCTAGAAGGGTTCTTACCCTGTATGCTGAAAGGGCCGGGCAGTGCTCCCCGCCCCGGGCGGTTCCCCCAGGATCCGCCCCGCGGTTCCCCCAGTTACGTCCCCTTAGGTTAGCGTTGCTTATCTCACATTAGCTTAGCCTAGCTTAAGTTAGCTTAGCTTAGCTTAGTTTAGCGTCGCTTAGCCTAGCCTAGCGTAGCTTAGCTTAGCTTAGCTTAGCTCAGCTTAGCTTAGCTTAGCTCAACTTAGCGCAGCATTAGCATTAGCATTAGCATAGCATAACGTAACAGTAGATGCAGATGTAGGTGTAGGTGTAGATGTGGATGTAGGTGTAGATGTAGATGTACATGTAGGTGTAGATGTAGGTGTAGATGTAGATGTGAGTGTAGTTGTAGATATAGATATAGATGTAGATGCATGTGTACATGTAGATGTAGCTGCAGCTGTAGGTTTAGATGTGGATGCAGATCTAGATGCATATGGAGGTATTAAGCTGTACTATTACTACTTCTACTACTACTACCGCTACTGCTACAACTGCGACGATGAGGAGAAGGAGGAGGACGGCGTTTACCGTTACTACTAATATTGCTCTCCTCGGGGCTCCAACTCCTAGGTGGGGTCGCTCCGGGATAATAATTTTGAATCGGCCCCCAAGAGGCCCAAAAAGGCAAGCGCGAGGGACGGCGAGAGGGGCAGTGTGTGCCGGTGCACTCGCCATCGCTCGGACGTCCATTTCACGTGCATTTTTAGATTTCGTGCGTCTTTGTTTGCTCGATGATCCAGGATGCCCCCCGATGGTCCTCGCCGAGAAAAAATGCACACGCCCGAGTGATGCCAAGTATATCTCCTCAAGCCCCCGGCATCGTGATTTCTCGCAGAGTGGACCCGGCGGAGCTCTGGACCCCTTCCCCTGGACCAATGTTCGTCGCCTGCTGACGGTCCCAGGGCTTGGCAAGAGGCCCCAGAAGCGGAAAATGTATGACAACCTTCCGTCCGCATCTATTCACCATGAAATAATTTCCTAATCATTGTTTTGACGATTGGCGCGGGCCCTCCCAGCCCCTCCCCACACCCCGCACGGAGTAGATCTTGGCTGTTTTGGGCGCCTGTTTCAAGCAGGTGGAGTCTCCCACATAGGAGCACTGTTGCAAACAGTCGCATCAAGCAGATATCCGGAGCCAAATCCCCCTCCCCCCTCTTCCGCCCAATGTCGAAACGCCGAATAAGAACACGTTCAGCGAGGAGTCTTGGACTGAGTCCGGGCCCCGCCTTCGCGATCATCTTCTCCATCCGCTCGAAGCGGTCCTCCTCGTCGTTGGCCATCAAGTCGTCCTCTGGCCACTGCGCCAGCACGGACGTGGAGCCGCCGAAGCGGCGGATCATATCGACGGTGGTGATGTTCGCGTTCGCGGGCTCGCGCACCTCGCGGAGGATGACGGCCGAGACGACCACGACGACGACCACGGCACGACGACCCCAGAACTGCGACGTCATGCCTTGCTTCACGACGCCTGCTCGGCCCCCCTCGGCCTGGACCCCCTCCCCGGATCGGACCTCGTCGCCCCGAACCGTTGCTTGACGGCCCAGGGGGCCCCAGGAGAGGCCCCCAGAGTCGGCGGCGGACAAACCTCCCTTTAGCACACCTCCCCTTAGTGAAAACGGCCTGGGACCGAAACCGACGGACCTGGACCCGCAAAAATGACGGCCGCGACTCCCTCTCGCGAACCGAAAACGGCCGATTCCTTCATCGACGTGTCGGGGCAGGAGGTCCGTCTCACCACGCGAGCGTGTCCGGCGCCGCACGGCCGTGGCGACGGCGCGCCCGCGGCAGCGGCGACGGGCCGCATGGTGTCTCGAGGCCGCGCGGCCGCGCGGCTGTGGACGGCGGCGCTCCCTTTCCGAGGTGTTGCTCTCGCCTCTTTCTTGTTTTTGTTGAGCTGTTTTGTTACGTTTATCGCCTTGGCGCCGCGCTCCGTCGCAGGAAGAGTTCGGGCCGGAGTCGAGCGAGGGGGGGGGGAAGCGAGGAAGGATAGGGGCGCCACGGGCTGCGGGACTTCTCAGGAGCCCTCGCTCCTGCCGAGCGGTCTGTGTCTGCGGGGAAGGCCTGGAGACACTCGCAGGGGGCCGCTCCTCCTCCTCCTCCTCCTCCTCCGCCTCCTCCTCCGCCTCCTCCTTCTCCTTCTCCTCCTCCTCCTCCTCCGCCTCCTCCTCCTCCTCCTCCTCCTCCTCCTCCTGAGAGAAGGCCCGTCCCTTCTCACACATTCCCCCCAGGCGCGCCGCCGATCTTCGCCAGAGCAAGGAGGGGATACGCGACAGGAGGAGGAGGAGGAGGAGGAGGAGGAGGAAGAGGAGGGGGAGGAGGAGGAGGAGGAGGAGGAGCAGGAGGAGGAGGAGAAGGAGGAGGAGGAGGAGGAGGAGGAGGAGGAGCCCAGGCATGGGCCATCCTAAACGTAGCCGCCCCGATACGCAACACGCAGCCCGCAGCGTGTTGGCACGGAGCTCAACATGTAACTAGTCTGAAGACGTGCGTCCGGCGCGGCACGTCCGCAGAAACGTGAGGCCACACGTGGCAAGCCAACACGCAGCGCGTTAACACGGACGTTATGAACACGCTACGTGTTGCGTTTCAGCCTGGGCGTATCAGAGCAGCCAAGATCCTAAATCGAATCAGGCGGAATGATGCAGGGTTGGGTCGGTTTCCGCCCACGGAAGTGCCAGCGCCGATGCAGAATGTAAGCTCCCAGGAGCTGCATCCGAACGCGCAGTTGTCTTCAGGTAGTCGACTGTTACATGGATAGAGGCGGGGTCGCATTGTAGCTCCCCTCTGCGCTGCGCGCGCTCGCGCCCAGGCGTCTGAAGCAGTAGCAGACGGCACCCCCGGGTCAGGCATGGTGTGGTATGAATGCTTTCCGCGGACCTACTTCCACAAGAAGTGGAGGAAAGGTTGAGGAAGGAGGAGGAAGAGAGGGGCGGCAGAAGGAGGCGCTGGGAAGAGGAAGAGGAGGACGATAATAATGCTGAAACAGAGGAGCAAGACAACGACGCTGACGAGGGTGAAAACAACAAGGAGGACGTGGGCAATAAGAAGGGTAAGAACGAAGAGGAAGAGAGCAATGACGACGGGACGGGGGACGACGACCAGGAGAAGCAAAACGACGATGAGAGGACGACGAAGAAGACGGGGACGAGGACGAGGACGAGGGCGAGGGCGAGGACGACGAGGAGGAGTGTGACGAAAAGGAGGAAGACGAAGCGGACGAAAACAAATGAAACGACTGAGACGAAGACGGCAAAGCGGGGAAATACGGAAAGGAGGACGAGGAGGACGAGAACAACGAGGACGCCGCCGACGCCGACGCCGACGCCGACGACGACGACGGAGGAGGAGAAGGAGGATGTGGGAAGAGGCTGGTAGCGGCGGCTCCGCTGTCTTTTGAGGATCTGGAGCCTGGATGCCCCCAGCCAGCCCGATGTCGCCCTCCCCGAACTCGCACCGCTCGTCCAGGTGCAGCGAGTCGACGAACCACCTCCGGCGGGTCCTCCTCTTCCTCCTGGTCCTTCTGGTCCTACTCCTCCTCCTCCTCCTCTTCCTCCTCCTCCTGCTTCTGGTCCTTCTCCTCCTTCCCATCCTCCTCCTCCTCCTCCTTCCCCTGCTCCGGGTAAAAAACGTATGGCCCCAATGTTGAGTCTAGCAGGAAGGACGCATGGGGCGGCCTGTCAGGAGACGTCAAGACACTATGTCTCCGACGAGCACCCCACATGAGCTCGCTGGAATTTCGCCACTGGGGTGAGACAGGCCAAGAGGGCTGGTTGGAATGTCCCCTGGGCCAAAAAAAAACCCTTCGTGCACACCCGCGCTCCGACCATCTGAAGTCGTGGTCACGGGGTTGTTCGGGCTGTTCCGTGGACCGGAATAAAAAACGACATCGTGAAAGCCACGACCGGAATCCCAGACCTTACCTGTCTGCGCTACTCTTTTCGAGCTGCATCGATCTGGGACGGCCCCCGGGCCCGAACACGGGCAAGAGAGCCCCTCGTGCCAAAACTGCACCAGGATCTCAGGTACTCCAGATTTCGCAATAAAAGGGAGGGGGTCTGGACCCTCCAAGACGAGCCATTTCAGACCCCCCCCGTGGGAGAACCCTCCAAAACATCGTCCCCAAACCTCCCCAGGCCCTCCAAGATAGCCTGGAAGAGACCCCCCCGAAATGAGACCCCCCTCCCTTTATTACAAAATCTGGAGTACAAACTCGCGCTCCGCCCCATGCAATCCACCACCACACCCCACGCCGGGCCCCGCGTCAGACCTCTCTCGACACCCGGGTGGGCCCTTCCTCGCTGGGCCGCTGGGCGCTCCGCGCTTCCTCCAGGGGTGGCATTCCCTGGTCCGCCTGGGCGCGCCTGGCTTGTCTGCACTCGGATCGTTCCTCCCCCTCCGCGCCTCCTCCTCCTCCTCCTCCTCCTCCCTCCCTCCCTCCCTCCTCCTCCTCCTCCTCCTCCTCCTCCTCCTCCTCCTCCTCCACCTCCTCCTCCTCCTCCTCCTCCTCCTCCTCCTCATCCTCCTCTCCTCCTCCTCCCCTCCTCCTCCTCCTCCTCCTCCCCTCCTCCTCCTCCTCCTCCTCCTCCTCCTCCTCCTCCTCCTCCTCCTCCTCCCCCGCCTCCGCCGCTGGCTCTGCGCTCGGTCTCGTGCTGGCGTGCTGCCCCTTTTGGCTGCGTGGATCGCCCGCACCAGGTGCGCCTTCGGCGCAGGAGCCCTGCGGCACACCCACCAAGAGAACGCTACTCTCGTCCGCCTCGCGGGCCGTTGCTTCCGCACTTCCGCGCCGAGGGGACGAAACGACATCGCGGGGCGCTGTGCAAACGTCGGGCCCAATAGCATACCATGGCCCACACGCGGCTTGCTCAACACAAGGGGGGGGGAGGGGGCAATTCGTGTGTTGGGGTAGCGGGGCGGGCAACTGACGCAGCACCCCAGCTCGGCGACAATCATAACCGCCTCTCCGCCCCTATCCCCTCATCCTCATCCGCGACGCCTCCACCTCCACCAACATCCCCACCTGATGTGCGCATTTCGACTGGCCGCACGGTATCCCAGGCGCCCGTCCAACCCCTTGGTCTTTCGTGCCTGGTCTGACAACATCTAACGACCAGAAGAGGCAAAACTTTCAAGAAACCAAAGATGACGCCGACGGCACGTGACCATCGTTTGACCGATTCCTATCCCCACTGGCGCGACCTCAGCCCCATTAGCCGATGTATCCCCCTAGATGGGGAGATAGGATTTTGATTTTGGGTTTCGATGGGCCGATCCCCAGCTGGGGGGTGGGATGGTGGGGCTGAAATACCACGGCCTGGTGGCGATGGGGGGAGGTTCAACGATATTAAGCAAGGGTTTTCACCAACATTCCCCCATCAGCACTGACAGCACCGCCCGACCTGTCGCCGACAGCAGCTGCGTCTCTGGAGCGCACTCAGCATGAGCCCAAAACTGCAACCCTCAACGAAGCGAAGACAGCGCGTCCGCCTCAGATTCCGTCCCCCCCCCGTGTCCCCCTCCGTTCGGGGGCGAATCGCATCGCGAGGTGCCGCGGTGTTGGTGCCCGTGGGCGTTCAGGCCCAAGACCTCCAGAGCTGGCGGAGGCGGCCCGCTACACGCGCGCACCTTTTCGTCGGCGGCGAGGCGGCGAACTCCGCTCGAGCGAGAAGCTAGAAAAGGAGCAGCCACTAACTAGCGAAGTGGCCAGCGGGCAAAGGGGGGGGATGGCCGAGAGGAAAAATTGACCTCCAGACGTCGAAGAATTCGACAATGAACAGCCAGGGGGGGCAGCAGCAGCCAGGCGCGAATGGCAAGAGCGTGGTGGGCGGCCGCGGCGAAACGCGGTGGCAAGGGTGGCGGGAGGGCGGCTGCCAGCAGCTGGAGCTGGCGGGCGGGCGCAGTGGGGCACCACGAACGGCAGAGGTACCGCGGCGCGCCGAAGAGTGGGTACAGCACTGAGCCGGCCAGGGGCATAGCAGAGGCAGTGACACGGGTATTGCGGCGGCCCGGGGCGCGCCAGGTGTCCAGGGGGACGGGGGAGGTGGGGCAGGAGGCGGCGGGCGAAGCGTCCCAGGCGCCCGCAAGCGGCGGGGCGGAACAACAACGCAACGGGAGGAGGAAACGCGGGCAACACGGCCAGAAGGCTGGCAGTGAGAGGGGTCCTGCGGCGTGACCGCCCGCGGCGCGCCAGGTGGCACCGGGCCGGGAGAGGTGGGGCAGGGCGCGGCGAGCGAAACGTCCCAGGGCCCGCGGGCGGCGGTGCGGAACAGCATCGCAACGGGAGGAGGCAGCGCGGGGCTGCCGCGGAAGGGGGGCAGCACCGAAGAGTGCAGAAACTGGGTGGCAACGCAGGGCGGCCCAGTGGGCGGACCAGCGCGGCGCAGCAGAGAAGCACCGAAATGGCACAGGGGACAGTGAGTGAGCGACGCGCGTCCAAAACAGAAGGTGCGTCGCGAGGGGGCGGCGGTGGGGGGCAGCGGCAAGTGCAGAAGCCGGGCGAGGGAAGCACCGAACTGGCGCAGGAGACACTGGATGAGCGACGCGCGTCCCGCGCGGGAGGCACGTCGCAAGGTGGAGAGGCGAGGGAGGGCACCGACGAGGTGCCGAGCCAGGTGCGGAGAGGCGCCCAGCCCAGAGGGCCACGCGCCTCGTGGAGAGCGGTCAGGGGGGGCGGAGGGAGGACCAGAAACAAGGAGGCGAGGGGATTGCCGGTTGGGCCGACGGGCGCGTCGGCCGGCAGGGCGGGCAGCGACGGGCAGGGAACCGCTAATTGGGCCGAGGGGAGGCAGCGATCGCGACGTGCGCGGGGGCAGTAAGGCACCTGTGCGGCGGGCCAGCAGGGCAGGACGCCACGGGCGGGGGGCTCGCCTTCGCCGGGGCGCGGGCGCGCGGGAGGCGCGGCGGGGGCCCGCCAGTTGGGCGCAACACTCGCTCATGCTGGTGAAGGAAGCGGCGGAGGAAGGTGGCATCGCGCTGGCCGGGGTCGCGGGTGCCACCGCCACGCCGAATGCAAAACCTGTGCCAGGCCGCCCCGAGCTCCACCGCCAGCTTGCAGCGCCCTCCTGACCCGGGCCGCGAGGGCCCCCGTCGAGCCGAGGAAGTCGAGCAGGACGGGGATTGGGACATCCTCGGGACGCGCCCGTCCCTTGCCCTTTTTCCTGCCGGCCGAATCGGACAGGTTCCATCGGGCACGGGCGTCTGGCGCCGCGGCCCAGGTGCGCTTGACGAGCAGCAGGAGGCTGCGCCGTGCAGGCCGAGGTATTCCCCCCCGCGAGCTTGCGCTGAAGCTGCCCGCGGCGCCAGAACCGTCCGCGCCCGTCGTCGCGCGGCAGCAGCGGGGGACATCGGGGGCCGGCGGGGGGGTGACGTACGGCTGGCCCGTTAAGAGCCAGGCGTCGGCACGAGCAGCCGTCGAGGCAGGCTGCAAGGGCGGAGGCCACGCGACGCCCCGACCGGCGGGCAAGGAGCGGGCGGGGGCGTCGAAAAGGGCCGCGTACAGTGCTGGGCGCCGGCAGTGGCGTCGAGTGGGGCGTCGGGCCCAGGCGCGTCGGGCTCGGCGTCGCCGTCGTCAGCTCGGTCCGCCCAGCGGCGTCCGGCTGGCCGCCAGAGGTCGCGATGCTGGAGCCTGGCTGGCTGCTCGCGGACGCGGAGCTGGAGCCCGTCGCAGTGCACGCCGTCGAGCCGCTGGGGCCCCGTCGTGCCGATCACGATGTTACGGCTGGAGTGTCTCCTGCTGCTCGCGGTCGCGCTGCGGGGATCCGCCGTCCTGTTCCAGATGGCGCTGCTGGCGCCCGCCCTGCTGCTCGCGGCTGCGCCGCTGGGCTCCACTGCCCGGCCGCGGCGACGAGGGTTCTCCAGGGCGAGCAGCGGCGCCGGGCCGCCAGATCGATGCGATCGTCGCGACAACGGGGGGGCAAAGGACCCCCTTGGCTTCCAGGGCAAAATGGGGCGGCCACCTCGAGACCGGAGGGCTTTCCAAATGCGGCGTCACCTTGGGCACTCTGGTTTGCGTCGACCTGGCCGCCCGCGGTCCGCGCCCCATCCCGTGGGGCAGGGGGTCCACTGCGAGGGGCGCCAGGCGGCGGTGAAGGTTTCCCAGCTCCTTCTGGCGCCAGCGTGTCATCGCAGCCTTGGACAGGTCGCCCTGGCCTGCCAGACAGGGCACCTCTTCGCGGCCCAGGAGCGCCACTGCCAGAAGCGTTGGCCCGCGCGCCTCCGGGCGGCGGCCGTTCGCGGCGGGCCCTCGGCGCGGCGACGAGGCCCTGACCGGGTGCGCCACGCAGCGGCGGCGTCGCCTGCAATGGGCGTGCGCTCGCGGGCCTGGGAGGGGCCTTTTGGTTTTGACACCGCCGTCGTTCCTCTGTCCAAGAGCGCCGCTGAAAGCGGCATGCGCGGAAGAGATGTGCGTTCCCCCTGAGCCCTGGTAAGGCTCAGGGGGGGGCCGCTGGTTTCTGACTTCGCCATCTTTGCCAAGTTCGGCCCGCTGGTTTCTGGCGCCGCCGGGCCCCCCCGCGTCGTCTCTGAGCGCGCTACTGGGTAAAGAGACACTGGCCTCCGACACGTCGCGACTGAGAGCGCCCCGGAATGCCGCGATAACGGGTGCGAAGCCAATCTCGCGGCCACGGGAAGGATCGGCGTCGCTGCCGCAGCGGTGGGAGGGGGGGTGGAATGGCCCAGCAAATTTCGATTTGCCAGAAAGTCCATCCCAAATCAGGAAACCACGCCCAAACACTAACATGCTGTTGGAATTCAGCCGGGCAAAAATACGCTGCAGTAAGAGCAGGACAAGGGCGAGAAAGGGGCGGGCGCAGGACAGGAAGTCGAGGAATAATGAATGTTTAAATCCGAATTTGCACGTCGGTCGTCGTCTCGCCCCAGAGCTTCATCGGACCCAAATCCGTCGATCGATATCAACGCGCAGGAAATTCCGAAGTCACGGGGCCCAGAATCTGAGGTCGGGACATAACAGCTAACGAAACCCTGAAAGCTTAGGTTTTCAAATGCAAAACCTAAGCGTTCGGTTTAATTTTAGAGATCAGCACAACATCTAAAACATAAGACCCGACCTAAGGTTTAGGTTTTGCGCTCGAGAACCTAATATTGTGTGTTCGTTAGGTTTTAGGTCCCGACCTCAGATTCTGGGCCCCATGAAGCTCTCGGCATCATGCCAGGGCCGGAGCACCGCACCTGGCCAGGGGCGTGCTCGAGCCCAGACGGCCTCGATCCAGAGGGGCTACGGACTACACGCAGTGAAGCCTACTTTCTGGCTGGGTCGCCCGGAGAAGCGCTAGGAGTTCCGCCCTTGCCGGGGGCCGAGAGGTGGCGCCAGGGCAGTCGCGCCCCGCGCTGCGTGCGATGCAGAGCGCGGGTTGCGGATCACCTGCAAGACCACCCCAACCCAACCCGAAGACCCGCATTTCGGGTTGAGGGGGATACGGGCTTCATGCGAGTGTATGTGTTCTCTCTCTCTCTCTCTCTTTCTCTCTCTCTTTCTTTCTCTCGCTCTCTCTCTCTTTTTTTTTTCTCTCTCTCTCTCTCTCTCACTCTGTGCGTGTGTGTGTGTGTGTGTGCGTGTGTATGTGTGTATGTGTGTTTGTGCGTTCTCAATGTTCCCGACCCCCCCCACTGGCAATGGAGGGCACATCGGGGCCTTCGGGTTGGGTTGGGCTGGTCTGGTCTGCGCGGCAGGAGGCCGCGAGCGGACGAGCCACCGCGCCGCGCGCGCACCACCGCGGCTGCGGCCCCGTGCTGCGGAGGCGGGGCCGCCCGCGGGAGCGCGGAGACACGCGGACTGCGCGTCGAGGTCTGGGCCACAAGGTAGCCCATCCCCGGGGTAGGAGGCGGAGGGGGAGGAGGCGGAGGAGGTGGCGGAGGAGGAGGAGGCGGAGGAGGTCAGCGTATAACGACGACGACGACGTCCCCTACCCTACCTGCCCAGGGCGGCGCCTGAAGCGGCGCCGCCAGGTGCAGCCCCCGCAGGGCAGCATAGGCCGCGTCGAGGTCTACAGTTGGATTCGAGAGGGAGGAAGAGGGGAGGTGGTGGAGGGAGTGGTAAATGTGGTGAGCTAAGGACACTTCCTCAAGAATCTGGACGGTGCAACTTGGGATGGCCCATCGAGCGAGAGGATCGGACGACAACCAACGACTTTCTGAGCGCAGTAGAAATTGACATGGCGAGCCTGGGACACGAGGCATAGTGACACTGTTTGTCTAACTCATGCTCACAACCGAAAATGCATCCTATACGGCCTTGCCCATTCAAAATACGGTGGGATGTCAGCCAGCCTCCGCGCATCGTTCGCTGCCATGCCCAGGGCCAGGAGGGGGGGGGGACGACTTCAGGAGCTCACGGGTGGCGATCCAATCGGTGGCGGCTATCGTCGCGGCACGGTCTGGCCACCACTTCAGGAGGCGACGAGTGCACAGAGCGGGCAGTGCATCATTTGGCCAACAACTCAGGCATGCAATTTTGGCGAAGCGCTGGGGCTTCACCTCATTTCCACGGCAAGCTCGGGCAGCAGCAGCATGCACGGGGCTGGCGTCGCCGACCGCGGCGTCGTGCAAGTGCTCGACAAAAGCCCTGCACTTCCAGCGCGGTGGGTAACGACGTCCAGGGAAAATCTCCGACACGAGGCGCTCGTCGAGTTCACGGGGGTGGGGGGTGTCGGTCTTTTTCACCAACCAACGGCAGATGCGTTCACAGTCGGGGAGGGTCACGATCGCGGTCCGAGCGGGCCGGGCGATGCTGAGGATCTCGAGCGGGCAAACCTTGGGGCCGTGCCAGTCTTTCAGCTGCGCCCATTCTCGAACACCAAGAGCGCCATGGGGCAGGCGGAAGGCTTGCGCCAAAGCACTTTTTTCCGCCTCCTTCATCATCACAGGCACGGGCAAAAACTGCATGATATAGCTCAACACCGACGTGCAACGCGCACTGTGCAACACCGACGACGATGAGGCAGGGGCACTGCCAGCGCCCACGGCCGCTGCGCGGGCCCGATACTTCTGACGGGGTAGCTGCCAAGAGCCCTCGAGCACTGTCGAGGGGCCAATCCAAATGTCGAAGTAGAAGAGCTCTGGCTCGATGCGGAATGAGGCCCACTCGGGGATGAACGTGTTCAGGAAACTTTGAACGCGGGACTTCAGCTGGGGGGTGAAGGGGCCTGAGACAGGGGTGATCACACACTTGTGGGCTTTCAGGTACAAGTGGGCCACGATCTCGACAGCTCTCATCACTCGGCGCAGCTGCAATAACATGCGCAAGTCTGCCAACGCCCCTCCAAGGTCATCGGCACAGGCCCAGTTGATCCCCTCCCGCGGGGTCTCGAAGCAGCGGTGGGTGTCCAATGGCGCCGGCGATAAAGCAGCAGCGAAAAGCGATCCCGAGAGAGCACATCCTTGGATAATGCCAGAACGAATCCAGAACGCGTGGATAAGGAGCCCCTGGACCGACACCACTCCCTGGATACAGTCATACAGAGACGAGACGAAGCACAGCAGCGGGACTGGACACCCCATGCGCGAGAGGACGAGGAGCACGAACTCCTGCGAAAGGCTGGGGAACGTGTGGCCATAGTCCAGCGCGTAGAGCACGCACGGGGCACAGGTGGTCGGCTTCGGGCGCCGACGAGTGGACACGAGAGAGCGCGTCAACCTCTGAGATGTTCGTGCGAAAGTTCATACCTTTCATGACCCCAGATTGGTCAGCAGGGACGAAGCGGGCCAGGGGCCGCTGGATGGCAACATTCACTGTCGCCGTCAAGAGCTTGATGCTAATGTTGCGTATACCAATCACACGTACTGATGGGGCCTCTCTCTCGCATTCGCCCTCTCGTGTCCGTGCTGGCCTCGCCCTTCGGCAAGAAAGCCTGGAGGGTGATGCTCTCCTCGAGGAAAAGGCCATTGCCCGCCAACGTCCACAGCGGGACGTCGCGCAAAAGCAGCAGGCTACTCGGGTGGGCCAGCCAGGCCGCGTCGCATAGGCGATCCACGCCTGGGGCAGAATCACTGACACGAAATGCAACTCTCTTCATCGTCTCCAGCGTCGGGGGCTGGCAATCTGAGAAGTCGACGGGGTCCGCGAAGCGGGCGCAGTGCGACTTGGCAGATTTCTCGGACCAGGGGGAACGAGAAAAAATGGGGGCCCAGTGCGAGGCCAAGGCTTTGCGCCTGTCCGCCACCTCCTTCACCTTAAGACCATCCACGACCACGGCACGAAGAGCGCGACGACGAGCGAAGGGGGCCCATATCCGTGCTCTCCTCCCAATAGCCTGTAGTTGCTGCCTCTCCTTCTGTCTCCCTCCTTCTCCTTCCGCCTCCTCAAGTCTGGCGCGAGCAGCGGCGCGATTAAGATTGGCAGCGCGTATTAGCACTTCGTTTGTCCAGCGCTGGAACGCCGCTGGGTGCACAAGCGAAACACGATGGCCATCAATGCGGACAAAGTCGGCTGCGGCAGCGTGAGAGCCAAGCAGACGCACCGCCGACGGGACGTCCTGGCGCCATATAGCACGAGAAAGAGCGCGTGCCAGAAGAAGCAGCGCGCGAGGGTCCGACGGGCCATGAGCATGTCACGTGCTTCTCTGCTGTCTTCCTGCATGAGGAACTTATATCTAGCCAGGCGCCTGGGCGGACACATCAACAACAATGACGCTTCCTCAATCCCCACGAACTTCGCTAAGATGGATTTGAAGACAGGCTAAGCACATATATGATTAGGTATGGGGCGCTCCGTCGGGGCTTGGGGGTTCTTTCCTCTGGCACATGGCGATGATGAGGGCAGCGTGGTCACTGATCTTAGTGCGATGGAGTACTTCGGGGGCGCCCTCGACACGAGGAGAAGCGAAAACCTGAGTAAGAACCCGTCCAGACCAGGAACACCAGAAGCGATCAATGGCAGCAACGGCATCGGCGCCCTTGTCAGTGCGTGGCGGCAGCGGCAGAGACTTCCACAAGTTTGTCTAACGTCGTGGACCAACGCGGGGCCTGGGCATGATGGGGTCTGACAATCCTCTCAGACTCCGACGGCTGCGCGAAGCTCAGCTTTTCTTCACTCGCAAAGTCAAAAACCGCCGTGCGCCACTTGCAAAAGAGATTCTGGAGACGATTCTGCAAACGTCCGATCTCGCTCGGTATGGTCGCACATATCCTTGACCTGATCCGAGGATAAATCATGATTGCGTATGTTATAGTGGATAGGCTTAGCAGCCTGACTCTCAAACACCACTTTTAACACACGGCCAGGAACGAGAGGGGTCGGCGTGCACGAGACACCCGGAGGAGGGGAGGAGCAACGCTGGCCAGGAAGATTCATACCAGGAAGAGACATACCAAGAAGAAACATACCATGCGAGAATCCAGGGTCACAGAAAAGTCGGCAACGTCGTCCTTCATGCTTGCGCACCGTTTGTCCGTGTGTGCTGTCGCGCGCGTGTCCCGTGTACCCGTAGTCGCGGCCCAATATTTTAGGTCGAGCTGTAGCCTTTCTCAATGCGCCTCCTCGTCCGTCGGTCATTTCTTCTGTTGCGTGGGGTATCTGGTTGATGGGGCGGGTGGCTGGGTGGTGGTGGGTCGGGGTGGTTGGAAGGTGGGTAAGGGGACATAAGGACTTCGTATCGTTACACGTATTGTCACCAGGAGTTGGTGTTGCCAACTTCGTGCCATGGTACACCACGTGTATACTTCAGTTCTCTGCAAATCGTAATCCACCCTAATATTGAAGCAAGTTTGAGGAGGAGGGCGTTGCTGTCTGGTGGTGGAGGGAGTGCCATACCACCGATAAGTTTAAGCCTAGCCAGAATGGCAAGGGTGAGGTCACACACACGCACTTTTTGCGTCGCGGCCTCGCTCCCAGCGTCTAGGCGTAGAAGGTCGAAGAGCGGGAAGAGGGCAGCGCGCGCGGTGATTACAAACAGGCGCACGTGCCCGCTGCGGAGCGTATTCACCAGCGACATTCCGCAGGCAACTTGCCCCCCCACATGCGCATGAAGCTTCAAGGCCTACTCGAAAGTCAAACCCCAAAGCTTTCTCGTCGCATGGCCGTAACGTCCGAGATCGGATTATGGATGTTATCCCCACCCGTGGAAAATCCTCATCGGCCGCTGGGCTTTCTCGAAGTATGGCCGACACCAACGAGGGGTCGCTGAAAACCTGGGCGGTCGCACCATGTGTGCAACCATCTTACCCCAATGAGGGCCATAGGGTCCCCCGTACCCATTGATGGGAGATTCCCGTGAGCCACTTGTGGCAAGGTTCCGGCTACGCTCGCGACTTCACGGGTGCGACCTGCTGTCAAGAACTATGTATGTTTGGGCGGCGGACCAACTGCAGACGCCTAGCCCTCAATGATGGTCTATGTACCAGATCAGCCTACAGCGTACTTGGCAATCCCCCTTCCCCTCCTCCTCCTCCTCCTCCTCCTCCTCACCCTGTTCACATTCCTCCCCCCCCCTCTTCCAAGCGCAACGGAGGGCGAGCCACCTCCAGCGCTTCTCCGTGACCACCGACATGGCCTCGGTCACGATCTTGCCGCGGTTCAGGCGGGCGTACCCAACCATGTCCAGGTAGGTCGCCTGGTAGGAGCAGTTGAGCTGCGCGATGAGCATGTTCAGCAAGAACACCTCGGGGGAGCGTCGGCTCAGGGAGAGAGAAAACACGAGTCTGGAATCGACGAGGCATCGCCGAGAGGTCGACGAGGCGACCCCGATGGCGAAACAGCGCGCCTCTCGGGCAGGGAGGGGCACTCAGAGCCCGCATCGGCAACGAGGGGCGATCAAGGACCGACGTCCCCCCCGAGCCCAGTCCTCCTCCTCCTCCCTCCCTCCTCCCTCCCACTTTCAGCGCCCCTGAACACCGCGCTGACTATCACGTAGATCACCACCGCGATCAGGAGCATCGCCTCCTCGTGGAGCCTGAGGAACGCCGTGCCGCTGTACATGCCGAGGGCAATCTTCAGCAGCGACAGGGCGGAGGTGGGGATGCCGTTGAAGTCGTCGTTGTCCTGCTCCAAGGCACTGACCGCGCAACTCCACGCCAGGACTACAAAGGCTAGCCCGAACATGAACAGAAGCACTTCCGACAGGACACGGTAGCACACCAGCACGAACGCGGAGATCCTCGTGGAGAACACCGAGAGGTCGAGTATGAGGGTGAAATACATGATGGTGGCGACCGCGCTCAACTGTGAATAGACCGAGACGATGTCACTTGCCTGGGGGCAATGTTCCGTGAACAGCCCTGCCCCATCGAAGTCTTCGTCCTTGTGCGGGAAGCAGTGCAAGATCGGTTCACAGGCGAGCATAGCCAGAAGGAGTACAGTCAGGAGAAGGCTAGCGCAGTCCTGGTAATTCTCAAGGTAGGCTGGCAGTGGCAAATGACCCCACTTGATGAAGGTTTTGGAACGCACGTCGCGGCACGCCATTTTCATGTGGTAGTACAGCCACTGCCCCAAGCTCAGCAGGTAGATGAAGCATCGGCAAGCAAACACGACGATGCGTTCTGTCTCGTCCTTGCCCCCCTTGTTCGCATGCTTGAGCCCTCCAGTGCCGATTATGAACACACACAGGGTGACGAGCACCCACGACTTGTTCATCAAGAACATCCGGAATGCAATGCGGCTCCAAACGGTGTCAGTTACAATCGCTACGATCGGGTGGCACACGAGTTTGGGATCACCGTTGTCCGTGACCCACTCCACCGCCTGCGAGAAGTTCCCAGCGCTGTCCATGATGAGATGCTTGATGTAGTAGTTGACCCGTCGGGTACCATTCTCCGTAGTGCGCGAGCGCCACACAAGCCCATCCAGGAGTGTGGGAAGCAATGCCGGGGCATCGATGCAGAGGCGCTTCACGATGTCCTCGTGGCGCTCGAACATGGAATCCATGCCGTAGTAGTACCGGTCCCTGTCCGCCCTGATCGTGAGGAGATCCTGGATGATCGCTCTAGCTGCGTCAAGGCTGCCCGTCTCGATTGCCCACAGGAGTGGCGAGATCGACTGGGTCCCCACCTGAGAGACGATCAAAACGCGTCCCACGCGAGACGACGGACCGACCTCACGCGGCGGCTTCCGCGGGCCGCCCGCGCGGCAGGCTGCATTGGAGACGAGGGCGCTCACGCGCGACCTTACGCGGGCAACTCACGCGCCAATTTCGACAAGTCGACCCCGTTGTTTCGCGCTGCTCACCTGAATGTTGAGCATCCACATGGCACGCTTGCCGCGCGGCGCGCAGCCCACGGCCTTGCGCACCTGCGAGCCGTTGTTCATGTTGATGGCCTTCATGACGATCGTGGAGCCCTCCGTGATCACACGCGTGAGGATGCGAGAGATGAGGCTGAGCGACCATCGGAAAGCCTCCTCAGCCTGGTCGTCCTCGGTCAAACCACGCACGACCTGCACGCAGGCGGTCACGAACGGTCCGAACAGTTCCGTCGGGATCCCGTAGCCAACGTGCCGAAGACCGAGGGCGGATATGTCCTCGACCATCTTCTTGGGGTCCTCTCGGGGGAGGTCTGGAAAAGGCGACCCGTGCGGTACGGCCTTCCCCTGCGGAGGGCATGGAGCAGCTGGGATGGAGGACCTCCTCCTCCTCCTCCTCCACCACCTCCACCACCTTCTCCACCTCGTCGTCGTGATCGTCGTCGTCGTCGTCGTCCACCCCCACCCCCTCCCCTCCCCATCCTCCTCCTCCTCCTCCTCCTCCTCCTCCTCCTCCTCCTCCTCCTCCTCCTTCTAGTTGTTCTGTGTCCTTCTGCGCTCTCGAGGAGGCCCCCAGTTGCCGCCCCCCTCGTTTCCCCTCCTCCGCCTTGCCATGAAACTCCTGCTCCTCCAACTCCTCCTGCCCCTCCTTCCTAATCATCTTCCTCATCCTTGTTCGCCTCCGGATCATCAGCATCCTGCTGCTCCTCCTCCCACCTATGTGGCAAAGCCCCCGTCCGATTGAGCAGCAAACGATGGGCCAAATCCTGCAACTGACACCAATGCAGCAAACACACCCAAAAGGAATACCTCCGTCGGAGAATAGAAAATAATCCCGCGAAGTGAGAAGGGATCGGGAGGGGTATAATGTTAGATTTGAGTCGGGCCTGTCCCCCCTCAGGCCGACTTGGGACGACAAATTCAAACTAGTCCGAAAATGCATTACAATACTAAAAAAAATGTCAAACAATCGCCCCAAGACTATTTTTGGACTGATTTGTTTGAATATTCCTCCTGTAGACGGACAGGCCCGACTTACTGCTAATGCGGGATGACGATGAATAAAAAAAGAGAGAACGATTTAAACAATTGTTTTCTGCTATTTCTGCACAAATTTTCTGACTGGAAGAGAACGATTAAACAATAGTTTTCCAGCCCGCGGCCAGTTTTTTCTAATCGTCATCCCGGGCGCCGCCGCGTGAACACGACCCCCGGTCACTTATTAATCGTCATCCTCCATTAGATGTGGCGCGAGTGCACCCATCTTGCCTCTGGAGCCGGAGGATCGCGCCGCCTCGCCGATGCGGCGGCGACGCACCGTAGACGGCGGGAGGGGGCAGAGCGGGCTCCAGATCGCGGCCCCTCCAACTCCCCCTCCTCCTCCTCCTCCTCCTCCTCCTCCTCCTCCTCCTCCTCCTCCTCCTCTCCTCCTCCTCCTCCTTCCTCCTCCTCCTCTCCCTCCTCCTCCTTTCCTCCTCCTCCTCCTCCCCCTCCTCCTCCTACTCCTCCTCCTCCTCCTCCTCCTCCTCCTCCTCCTCCTCTTCCTGTCCTCCTCCTCCTCCTCCTCCTCCTCCTCCTGCCGAGGGCCGTTGAAGGCCTTGTGCTGCCGTCCCCGCCCTCGGGGAAGCACTGACCCGGGTCAGGACAAACCCAGGTCGGCCAAGGCCCCGTCGCGAAGCCTGGCCGACCGCGCAGTGGCTCCCAAGCCCGGGTCAGCGCAGGGCTGAACGGCGAAATCGGCCCTATGTGGTCCCCAAACCCCGTCAGCCAGAGGGGATTGGCTGACCCCTGTTAGCGCGGATCCCGTTGCATGAGCCTCGACGCCCTCAGACCCCATTTGCTGCTCCTGTCCCATCTGGGAGGCCTGGGCTCTCTTTAGGGGAACAAAAAGTGACATAAACATAACAACTCGGAGGTCCGCGCGGATTTCTCGGATCGGCACTGGACCCCCCTCCCTGGCGCGCGGAGCGCGCCAGGGGCGGCGGCGGAGGCGCCGCCGGGGGGCCCCAGCGCCGATCCGAGAAATCCGCGCGGACCTCCGAGTTTTTATGTTTATGTCACTTGTTGTTCCCCTATTCCTCTCTCTCCCTTCCACTCCTCGCAGCTGCCTCCTGCCGCGAGGCTCCCCGCACGTGCGACGCCGTCCTCAGACCCTGTCTGCTTCGGCCCCGGGGCCTGGGCTCGCTTCTCTCTCCTCTCCACTCCTCGCAGCTGCCTCCTGCCGCAAGGCTCCCCGCACGTGCGGCCCCATCCTCAGGCCCTGTCTGCTTCGGCCCCATCTGGGGCCTGGGCTCTCTCTCCTCTCCCCGTCCTGGGGGCACCAAGAGGTGCCGATACCGCTGCTCTCCCCGGGGTGCGCTCCGACCAGGATCTCGAGGCGCCTCCAGCGGTGGCGACGAGGGCCTCCCGGGGATCCAAAACGGCGGGAACGAGGGCAGCGGTATCGGTACCTATCCCTCTTCCGAGCTGCCTCCTGCCGCCAGGCTCACCGCAGCTGAAGGGGCTCAGGGAGAAACAGATGAACAGGCACAGATGCTCAGATTCCTCCATCTCCAACAGTGATCCACGGCTCCACCACTAAATTCGACGACTCTGTGTGTGTGTGTGTGTTTGTGCGTGTGTGTGTGTGTATGTGTGTGTCTCTGAACCTTTTTTTGTCCCTCCCGAGCAGGTCGCTCCCAAACGCGCCTCTGCCGTGGGGGGGGGCCACGGTCGCCAACTGCGGGCGCCGGCGCAGCTGGCGAGGAGGGGGGCAGGCCCCTCGCGGATGCCGGTCGCTGGGTGGGCGCGAAGCTGGCGCGGCCAGGTCGCTGCTCGCTCAGCCTCCTCCTCCTCCTCCTCCTCTTCCTCCTCCTCCTTTCTTCTCCTCCTGCCCCTTTTGCCTCTCCTCCTGCCCCTCCTGCTCCTCCTCCTCCTCGTCTAGGGAAACGAACTCTATACACCGACGCTTTTCCCGACCCTGCGCTGAATTTCGCACAGGAACGCGGATTCTGGTGTATGCGGGATCCTGGTGTATACATTTTTCGTTGTGTCCCTTGGCAAAGGGGGGAGAAGTATACACCACACCACCCCGACGTCGTCCCTGCCCCTTAAAAAGTCGTGGGATTGAAAAACAACCCGCCACTGGTGATGTATATGTTCCAGTTTGCGATCATCCTCGTCCTCCTCCTCGGCCTCCTCCATTCCGTGTCCTTATAGATAACTTTTCCCTGTCGCACCCCGAGGCCAGTTGTGAGGGCGGGCTGGGCGTTTCGCCTGAGACTTCCTCACCATGTATGACTCTGAAGCTTTAAAAATGGCAACAGTTTCCCAGAAGGAGGGCGGACGGTTTTCAAAATGTAGCTCTCGCCTTAGCGCCGCGCGCACTCGTTAAAAAATTGCAAGAGCTTCACGGATTGAGGGCGGTTCCTTTTCAAACTGTGGCTCTAGCCTTAGCGCCGCGCACATTCGTTTTCAACAATTGCAAGGGCCTCACGGATTCCCACGATCAACGTGCTAGAAATTGCGTTTTGGAAGGATTCAGGATTTTGCGGGTACAGCAGTTACGTTGATTTGCAGTGTTGAAATCCCAAGAGTGGCGTTCTGGCACGATCCAGGATCGTCAAGATGCAGCAATCAGGCTGATCCGTGGCGTTGGAATCCCGAGAACAATGTTTTGGCATGCTTCCGGGTCTTCAAACGGTTGTCTCCCAACGAGGCAGATCCCTCAGTGGAAATCAACCGCTGTAGGGGCCTATGAAAAGGGAGCTCGGAGGGAGGGTGTATTCCAACATCGTTGATGGCTCGTGGGTTTACAATGGTCCTCCTCCTCCTCCTCCTCCTCCTACTTCCCCCCCCCCATCGTCCTCGTCTTCGTCCACGTCCACGTCCTCGTCCTCCTCCTCCTCCTATTCCTCCTCATCTTCCTCTTCCTCCTCGACCTCCGTCTCCAGCTCCCCCTATTGCGAGGGGGGTCCCTGGCAGGTGCGGGCGGTCGTAGGTCTCGACAGGTCCACTTCCACGACCGCGCCGCCAGCGTGGCGCACAAGACGAGGAAGCGGAGGGCCGGAGGAAGGCGGGCCATCCGAGGCGCGAACTCCGACGCCATGGACGGAACAGAAACCAAGGCGAGAGAGAGAGAGAGGATGGACAGGTCCGCCTGCTCGTTTCGACGTTCGGACAGAGACTGTGGCGCTGATGTGGGCCGTGCAGGAAAAGATCGGCCGGCTAAGTGATGCGACGATCAGAGAACGCCTGGGCGGCGCAGCGGTCCGCCTCCTCCTCTTCCTCCTCCTCGTCGTCTCCTGTACCTGCTGCTACAACCCAACAGCGAACGAATGAGTTTGGGTCGCCTGCATGATAAGGAATGCGAGCCGTTCTGTTGGAATTTGCGGGCCGCCCATGTAATGAGGTGCTCCTCGAATGATTGCCGCAAAGTTCTGACGACCTGCGGCCACGACGCCCGCGCCTTCTTGTCTTCTACTCCTCTCCCTCGAACCACCCTGCCCCTGGAGGAGGGAGAGGAGGGTCCTTGTAGATCTCCAGGGTCATGGAGACGATGCGGTCCGCGATGAAGTGGAGGCGGGTGGTGGACTGCTTGAAGTAGTCCTACGCGGCGGCGGGAGGGGGCCTAGCTGGAAAACGTCAACGGTGAACAGGGAGGCGCTCGGACTCGGACCCGGAGCCGCAGGCTGTCAGCAGCCCATGGGCAGGTCCGCAGCAGACACGTGCGCTACGAGAACGTGTTAATCCGCCACCGTGCCTCTTAGCACGTTGAGGCGTGGGAGGGTGCCAAGTGCTGCACGGCAGGGTTTCGTAGTCTCCTAAGGGGCCCACTCAACCTTCACGTCGGGCCCACTTGCACGTACCGCCCCTACTTCTGGAGGTACACGGGCGGCCATGGCGTCTCCCTCCTCCTCTTCCTCCTCCTCCTCTTCCTCCTCCGCCTCCTCCTCCTCCTCCTCCTGCTCCTCCTCCTCCTCCTCCTCCTCCCATCTTCCTCCTCCCTTTCCTCCTCCTCCTCCTCCTCCTCCTCCTCTTCCTCCTCCTCCTCCTCCTCCTCCTCCTCCTCCTCCTCCTCCTCCTCCTCCTCCTCCTCCTCTGGGGTCACCAACAGTGCTACCAAAACGGCTGGCACTGTGGCAGGACTTGCCATAAGCAGTGCCGGGTACTCAAGAGTCCTCGAGGGCTCGGTCGAACTTGGCACCCACGAGGTGCCCCCAGAACTCCAACGGGAGCCCGGGGACATCGGGGAATCAAACAACTCCGAGGGACACCTGCTGACAGGCCGAGATCTTACTTGGTGTGACAGCTGTACCGAGCAGCTGCGTGATAATCAAAGGCCGCGCGGGCATCTGCGCCTCTGGCAGCACGCGCCCGGGCAGAAGAATCGCTCCCCCGGGAGCTTGCCGCCGCCCTTTAGACTTCTCCACAAAGAGGGAAGCAGGGAGGGGCGCATCCCACCACGATGTGTGCAGCATCGCGGGCCGCCTGCGCGCCCTGTCGGTGGCGCGGGCCTGACGCCTCCCCCCGACACAGCGCGACGGAAAATCTGGCCATGCCGTGCTCTCGAAGCGACGGCGCACGGACGTCGCGTCATCCTGCAGCGCGCGCGCACCATCCTCGAAGCGCCTTGATGGCGCCCACGGGGCCGCGGCTCATGGGGAGGCAGGAGGCAGCAGGGAAGCGGCAGGACGAGGAGAAAAGGACCAGCTGGAGACGGAGGGGGCTGAGGAGGGAAGGACCAGCGTTATGTCGGGCGTGTCCCCCTACAGGTGGATTGTCGACGAAAGATAAATCAAATACCCCCAAAATGCCCCAAACAGGCAAAACAATACTCAAAGAATAGTCCCCATGCAATGTTTGGGCTATTTCTTGATCATTCTGGGGGTATTTTTGATTTTTCGTTGAAAATCCCCCTGTATCAGGGGGACGTAAGACCTGGGTACAGGGGACTCGGAAATACCCGACGAGGTCGTCAACAAAAATGACGAGGCCGAGCCTGCATTTTGACGAGGCCTCCCGCTGCAGACATCCCACGAAACTCCTCCTCGTCAAAATCCGAGGCGCGGTCGTCAAAAACGATGGCGAACCCGAGTCCTGGCAAACCCGGGTCTTACGCTCCCCCGACTGTAGGGGGACAGGCCCGACTTGAGACCAGCGGGGGAAATATGACGATGAACAGTCCTGCGCGCCGCGCTGCAACCGTGCCTGCGTCTGTCCGGCCCGCCCCACCTGCGCAGCTCTTCCCACTCCTGTGCTTTGTGGGTCCTCGTTTTGAATCCGCGTCGCCACCTCCTCCTCCCCCTCCTCCTCCTCCTCCTCCTCCTCCTCCTCCTCTTCCCCCCTCCTCCCCCCTCCTTCCTCCTGCCCCTCCTCCTCCTCCTCCTCCTCCTCCTCCTCCTCCTCCTCCTCTTCCTCCTGCTCCCCCTCCTCCTCCTCCTCCTCCTCCTCCTCCTCCTCCTCATCCTCGTTGCTCTCGCTTGGTAGAAACTTCAGCGCGCTCAGGCGCTCGGAAGCCTCTGATCACAAGCCTCTGCAAGGAACGCCATGGCGTTCATAAACCTCTTCAGAGCGCTCAGGCGCTCACAGGCCTCTGCAAAGCGCTCAAGCGCTCAGAAGCCTCTGCAGTGCGCTCAGGCGCTTAGACGCCTCTGCCGAATGCTCAGGTGTTCAGAAGCCTCTGCAGAACGCTCAGGCGCTCAGAAGACTCTGCAGAGCACCCAGGCGCTCGAAGCCTCTGCAAAATGCCGAGGCGCTCAGAAGCCTCTGCAAAGCGCCCAGGCGCTCAGAAGCCTCTGCAGAGCGCCCAGGCGCTCAGAAGCCTCTGCCAAGCGCTCAAGCGTTCAGAAACCTCTGCAAAGCGCTCACGCGCTCAGAAGCCTCTGCAGAGCGCTCAAGCGCTCAGAAGCCTCTGCAGAGCGCTCAGGCGCTCAGAATGCAGAGCGCTCAGGCGCTCAGATGCCTCTGCAAAGCGCTCAGGCGATCAGAAGCCTCTGCAGAACGCCCAGGCGCGCAGAAGCCTGTGCAGAGCGCTCAAGCGCCCAGATGCCTCTGCAAAGCGCTCAAGCGCTTAAATGCCTATGCAGGGCGCTCAAGCGCTCGGATTCCTCTTCAAAACGCTCAGGCGCTCAGAAGCTTCAGAAGCTCCTGCAGAGCGCGCGCGTTTCTGAAGGCTGGTTGTAAAGTGGCCGCTCTGGTTGCAAAGACCCCCGTCTGGGTTGTAAAGTGGTCGGACTGTTTGTACAGTGCGCTGCTCTGGTTGTAAAGTGGTCGTTCTCAAAGGAAAACCCAAGAATTCGATTTGTCTGCTTGTTGAAAGGCGACCTATCTAATTTGTAAGATGTCGTTCGGGTAACATTAAAGAAACCGAAGCTCCCCCCTAAACCGGACACCCTCCCCAAGGATGCCCTTTGGAAAAGGCCCGCTGGCCCCAGGGCGCCTTGCCGGGCCCCGCGGGCAGACTCAAAACGACCAGAAGGGGTCATCGGAGAAGCGCAAAGGAGGCCCAAGAAAGTATAAGAATCCTCCAAGAGGAACCCCGGTGGTCTGATGACGGCCCACGAGGCCCCCAAGACGCCCCGAGAGGCTGTTAAGAAAACCCCGAAGAAGCAAACATCGCCCCCTTCCCTCGGGAATATCTATATCGTATATATACACACATCTATTTAGCATATCCGCATTTCGGGTCTTCGCAGCGCCCAAGACGGCCCCCCCGATATCGCCCCAAGACGGCCCCAGAGGCTCCCCCGAGGGTTTGAGGACGACCCAAGAGGTCCCCACGACTGCCACAGAGCCCCGAGACTGCCCACAGGAAGCCCAACATGCCCCCAGTAGGCTCCCAAGAGAGACCCAAGAAAACCACGGGAGACCCTCAAAAAGGCCACTGGAGGCCCGAAGAGAGCCCCAGATGGCTTCAGAAGACATCTGGAGGGCCCCAGCTCCCCGAGACGGCCCAAAAAGCTCCAGGACGACCCAAGAGGACCCCAGGACGGCCCAAATGATGCACCAAAACGCCCAGACGGCGTTCTCCGTGCGTTCGTCGCGCTGACGCCAGCCCGCGTGTGGTTCCCGTGCCTCTATCACTTTCTCTTTTTGTTGTTTCCCTCTCTCTCTCTCTCTTTCTCTCTCTCTCTCTCTTTCTCTTTTTGTTCTCTCTCTCTCTCTCTGTCTCTCTCTCTCTCTCTCTCTCTCTCTTTATTTCTGAATATATCTCTCTATATATACCGTTGTTTTATGTTGTTCTCTATGGATTGTTCTTTGTTTGTTTGTCTCTCTCTCTCTCTATTTTTCCTTTCCTCCCTCTGCTTTTTTCGTCGACATCCGCGTTCGTGGCATCCGACGGCCGTCCTCATTCGCCCGCTCGTTCCGCTGGACCTTATCCCCGCTTCTTCCCCCTCCTCCCCCCTTCCCCCTCTTCAGCGCCCCCTCATCCCTGTTCGATTCCCGTTCCCCGTTCACCTCATCCCTGCTCCATTCCCGTTCCCCGTTCATGGACAGGTGCCATCGCAACAGTCTGATGCTTCGTCGTTTGCCAGCACCATCTGGCGTGAAAAAAACATCATTCCTCCCCCACTCCTTCGCACAAGCGTGCAAGCGCAGCGGGCAAACGCGGTGTCAGCAGGCACCAGGGATATCAGAAAAATGAGCCGATCGCCCGTCCAGGCCTCGAGGTCCCCCCTGCTGAAGCAATCGATGATTCACTACTGCGTTGCCAGGGAAGCGCCCGGAACAAGGCGCATGGCGCAAAGCGCCAATTCAATCTTGTATACCAATATATGGAATATTTCAACGACGATCTATAAAGAACGCGCACACACACAAACACACACACACGTTTTCCTCGGTGGGCGTGCGCTCTGCGTCGCGCTGGTCTGAGTCAAAGTGAAGCACGGAAGCATGCGCCGAAACGCGCACACGAACAAACAGAGGCACGCAAAAAATGTGTCACCCGGCGGGGCACGCGCTGCCCGTGCACCGCGTGCACGGGGGGATCGACAGGGCGCGGGCACAGCCGCCCCACTCGATGCAGGACAAACGAGGCCAGCGACAAAGACAAGGCAGGGGAGCGTCGAAGGGCAAGGAAGCGAGGGGGCCTCGGAGAGTCTGCGGCGCCGCGGTTCGCGGTGGGCTCCAGGCGGCAACTCCGCACCCCAGAGGGCAAGACGCTGCACAGCTGGGTCCGCCAAGGGGGTCGACGTCGCGGAGACCCCACGTGTTCCACGCCTCGGGCGCGTGGCAACGGAGCACGATGGCGACGACGACGACGATGAGCACGAGCACGAGCACGAAGGGTGATGGTAAGGATGATGGTGATAGTGGTGGTGGCGGTGGTAGTGGCGACGATGAAGGTGATGATGAAGGTGATAATCATAGTGCTCATGATGCTGTGATGATGATGCTGATGGTGATGGTATGATGATGATGGTGATGACGATGGTGAGAATGATGACGATGACGGTGATGGTAATGATGATCATAATCATGGTGACCAAAGGGGTGCGTGGAAGGCACTCGGCAACCGCGGTCCTGGCCAGCGGGGGCGAGCGCGAAGAACTTGGAGTACACCTCCGGATCGCGGGGAGGGGAGGCGCCCCAACTGCAGCCGCCGTTGTCAACAACTGCATCCCCTCATTCCCCTCCCACACCTGCTCTTCCTCCTCCCCCTCCTCCTCCTCCTCCTCCTCCTCCTCCTCCTCCTCCTCCTCCTCTCCTTTCTCCGCCTCTATCTCCACCTCCTCCTCCCCCAAACCCCATGACCTGATTCATCTCTCCCTCCTCCTGCGCCTCCTCCTCCTCCACCCAAAAACCACCCGACGCTTCCTCATTCGTCCTCCTCCTCCTCCTCGGCCTCCTCCTCCTCCTCCTCCTCCTCCTCCTCCTCCTCTTCGCTCCTCCTCCTCATATTCCTGCTCCTCCTATCCCTCCTTTTCTCCCTCTTATCCTCCTCCGCCTCCTCCTCTTCCTCCTCCTCCTCCTCCTCCTCCTCCTCCTCCTCCTCCTCCCCCTCCTCTCCTCCTCCTCCTCCTCCTCCTCCTCCTCCTCCTCCTCCTCCTCCTCCTCCTCCTCCTCCTCGCCCTCGTCCTCGTCCTCGTCCTCCTCTCCTCCTCCTCCTCCTCCTCCTCCTCCTCCTCTTCCTCCTCCCCCCCCCCGCCTCCTCCTCCTCCTCCTCCTCCTCCTCCTCCTCCTCCTCCTACTCATCATCATCATCATCATCATCATCATCATCATCATCATCATCATCATCATCATCATCATCATCATCATCATCATCGCATCATCATCAGCAGCAGCATCATCATCATCACCATCACCACCACCACCACATCATCATCATCATCATCATCATCATCATCTTCATCATCACCATCATCATCATCAGCAGCATCATCATCATAATCATCATCATCATAATCAACATCATCATGATTATCAGCATCAACATCAGCATCGTCATCGTCAGCATCATCATCCTCATCGTCGTCATCATCATCATCATACTCACCATCAGCATCATCATCACCATCACCAGCATCATCACAATCAGCATCATCATCATCACTATCATCATCACTATCACTATCACTATCATCATCATCAGCAGCATCATCATCATCATCATCATCATCAGCAGCAGCATCATCAGCATCATCATCATCACCACCATCATCATCATCATCATCATCATCATCAGCATCATCATCATCATCATCATCATCATCATCATCATCAGCAGCATCATCATCATCATCATCATCATCACCATCATCATCATCAGCATCATCATCATCATCAACATCATCATCCTCTCCCAAGAATTATCCTGGCAAAGCAACCTGACAGCGATGTGTATCAGCATATCTGGAAGCATTCCCCTTAAGATTCAGGTGAGAATCCAGTTGTAGAATTCTGCTGTTCTCGCAGTCGCAGTCGCATTCGCAATGACAGTCGCAGTGGCAACGGCCTTAGGATCCAATGGAATCCTAAGGAATCCTAAGGATTCCTAAGGCATCCTTAGGCATCCTTAGGAATCCTTAGGAATCATTAGGAAACCTAAGGATTCCTGAGGATGCTAAACTATGCCTACAGATTCCTAAGGATGCCTACGGATTCCTAGGGATTCCTAAGGATTCCTATGGATTCCTACGGATGCCTCAACCTGCCTCAGTTTCAGCCTCAGCCTCAGCCTGCCTCGGCTTGCCTCAGCCTCAGCCTCAGCCTGCCTCGGCCTCAGCCTCAGCCTGCCTCAGCCTCAGCCTCAGCCTGCCTCAGCCTCAGCCTCAGCCTCAGCCTCAGCCTCAGCCTGCCTCAGCCTCAGCCTCAGAGCCTGCCTCGGCCTCAGCCTCAGCCTCAGCCTCAGCCTCAGCCTCAGCCTCAGCCTCAGCCTCCTCAGCCAGCCTCAGCCTGCCTCAGCCTCAGCCTGCCTCAGCCTCAGCCTCAGCCTCAGCCTCAGCCTCAGCCTCAGCCTGCCTCGGCTTGCCTCAGCCTCAGCCTCAACCTGCCTCGGCCTCAGCCTGCCTCGGCCTCAGCCTGCCTCAGTCTCCCCTCCTCCCCCCCCCAATCCCCCCCCCCCATTCAGCCTCACCTTGTCTCAGCTTCGGCCTGCCTCGGCCTCATCCTCAGCCTCAGCCTCAGTCTCAGCCTCAGCCTGTCTCGGCCTGAGCCTGCCTCGGCCTCAGCCTCAGCCTGCCTCAGCCTCAGCCTGCCTCAGCCTCAGCCTCGGCCTGTCTTAGCCTCAGCCTGCCTCAGCATCAGCCTTAGCCTCAGCCTCAGCCTCAGCCTGCCTCGGCTTGCCTCGGCCTCAGCCTCAGCCTGCCTCGGCCTCAGCCTCAGCCTGCCTCAGCCTCAGCCTCAGCCCGCCTCAGGCTGCCTCAGCCTCAGCCTCAGCCTGCCTCGGCCTCAGCCTGCGTCAGCCTCAGCCTCAGCCTGCGTCAGCCTCAGCCTGCCTCAGCCTCAGCCTCAGCCTGCCTCGGCGTGCCTCAGCCTCAGCCTCAGCCTGCCTCGGCCTCAGGCTGCCTCAGCTCGGGCATTCAAAATATGGCACAGGACTGGTGTTCTGGGAACACGGAGATCACGAAGTGGCCCACAGTAGGCTCCGGGCAATCAATATGTGGCCTGGGAATGGTGTTCTGAGAGCACGAAGAACACGAAGTGGCCTACAGTTGGCTCTGGGCATTCAAAATGTGGCCTGTGAATGGTGTTCTGGGAACACGAAGAACACGAAGCGGCCTACAGTTGGCTCCGGCCATTCAAAATGTGGCCTGGGAACGGTGCTCTGGGAACACGAAGAACACGGAGTGGCGTACAGCTGGCTCTGGGCATTCAAAATGTGGCCTGGGAATGGTGTTCTGGGAGCGCGAAGAACACGAAGTGGCCGAAAGTTGGCTCCGGGCATTCAAAATGGTGCCTGGGAGTGGTGTTCTGTTGGCTCCGGGCAATCAAAATGTGGCTCTGGCAGTGAAAATGGGGAGTCCCCGGATTCCCGCGGCACCCGTCCGGCATCAGCCCAGACCCCCCTGGGGAGTCATGATGCTCTTTTTCGAAACCACTAGAAACCTATCAGTCTTCGCTGTTAGGGAATTATCCCGACAAAGCAACCTGACAGCGATGTGTAGGAGCATATCTGGAAGCATTCCCCTTAAGATTCTGATGAGAATCCAGTTGTAGAATTCTGCTGTTCTCGCAGTCGTAGTCGCATTCGCGATGACAGTCGCAGTGGCAACGGCAGTCGCAGTCACAGCCTCAGCCTCAGCCTGC